>JBBPDH010000001.1:31070402-31081567 GCA_037974565.1 Clupeocharax schoutedeni | reverse complement strand
TTTTCTTTCTCCAAAATGTTCGTACGCAAGGATGAAAGTTGGCATACATTTGCGCACATTCTGCCGTCAAGTTTTTTGCTATAGATCGCGAAGTTTGCGTATAAAAGAGCCGTACGCATCTTTTAGGTCCCGTTTTGTGCGTACGCAGCGGTTATAAATGAGACCCCAGAAGAGGCAAGACCCTTTGAGCACACCTACTCCGTCTTTGGCGGAGATTTTTGAAAAGGCCCGGAAGTATTCCAGTGATTCCAGTTAAGATATGGACTGTGCCAGTCTCTGTTTTACTACACTATTTTGGTAGTTCTACCGAGAATGTTCTTTATCTTTCACCAATTTAAAGCTCTTGCTCTGAATGCACTGTGTTCAGGCACTTCTTTCAGAATATTAAAATGTAGTTGAATTCACTAGTTTTATGAGAGAAGATATTTAATCGTATAATATTTCCGCTGTCTTGCTTTTAGGCTGTTCATGAGTAAAAAGTAAAATATTTATTTTCAAATTCTATACTGGGCATTGTTTGAATGCTAAATAAATGTTTTCGTAGTTTTGTAACAGATAAATTCTTTGAACCATGAATATTAAATTATGCAATTGCAATGCTTGACTTTTACGATGAGTACACACAGTCCCAGCCATAACGATAATGTTACAAAAAACTGGCACAATAATTTCTGTAATCGCCCAAGTGTTTCCTCATTTTTGGTGTATCCATGGTGATAACATTGTTTTACATGCCAGAAAAAAAGGTTGAGGGCCGCATCACTAGAGGATAAAGGCTTGTCCCAGTACTTAACGTGATTTCATTAAACTACTTTTGTTTTCTCCTGTAGGTTTCTTATGGCCAAGTTCTTGGAGTGATTGGATACTCATTGCTCCCGCTCATCGTAATAGCTCCCGTGCTCCTGGTTACTGGGAGTTTTGAAGTTGTCTCTACGCTCATAAAGGTAAGAATAACAAGATTTAGGGGAGCTGTATCAGGCCACCACAGCAGATTTGCTCTGGGACTGTTGTTTGTTCAAGCCACACTAGAGCAGCTGTTAACAGTAAAAGGCTTTGTGGAGTGGGGCTGAACTGCTGTGCTGTATTCCAGTACCAAATGTATAGTTAAATTATTTTTACGAAAACTGCAGACAATAATTACATCCAGGTGTTTATTAATCATTTTTTCAGTTAAAAGTTTTTGAAAAAGTTTGGTTCCATCATTGGGCACATTTGATCCCCAACAGCCAATCAGAGTTTAAAACAACATTAAACTCTCTGGGCACGTTGGATGGTCCTCCCTCTTTCCAATCACTCATCGTGATCTCCTCCGAGCTATGGTAACTCCTCAGTTATGGTAAATTAGCAGCAGTTTCAGATCTTTTGGAGCTAGCCTTCACCCACCCAGCTAGTGGGTGGGATTTGGAAGGGACTCCACTGAGGTGTGTGTTCGTGCAGGATGTATTTACAGTATTTACATTCCAAGAGCACCCGCGTATGGTGAAAACTGCGTTGTTGTGTTTTGGTTTTAAAAAATTGCCTATTTTTTATAGTGTAAAAATGTTATAGTCTAAATATGCCCTCCAAATTTGCCACCAGAACACTTTTTAATTTTATTTTAAACTCAGCTTTATGCATCACCCTTAAAGAAAATGGAAAGGTAAACCCGTATTTGCCTTTAATTTAAAAACACTTGCTTGCACCGCTGAGAAATCTCTTCAGTGTTTTTTTTTTGTCTTTCGTTTGTGCCTCATTTTCGCTATCCCTGCTCTATTGGCTCTTTTGCAGCTCATGGGAGTTTTCTGGGCTGCGTACAGTGCTGCATCGCTACTCGTCGGCGAGGAGTTCAAGACGAAGAAACCGCTTCTCATATACCCCATTTTCCTGTTGTATATCTACTTCCTGTCCCTATATACTGGAGTGTGATTGGACCACAGGCCTCGATTGGCACCTTGCTTGGACACTGAGACGGCACAACGGAGAGAGGCACGGCTGGACTGTTTACACGACACAGAGGAAGGAGCATGGATTCTGTATTCTTCTTTCTTTTCTTTTTTTTTTTACTTATTTTACCCCGGATTATTCTCTCACAGTGAGTCATGGCGTGTTAGAGTGTATTTAAGTAACGTTGTAGCCGCTACACAACTTTTTGGGCAAGCCATGCATTTAAGTGTAAATCTGGTGTATCGCACAAGATACACTAAAGCCTCCTTTCCAGGCATTAATTAGATCAGTCACCAGACATCCAGCCTAACTGTGTAGATATGTCACTTATCCCAGTCCTAAATGGAAAAGGACCTTTTTCTCAGAGACATTTGGCGGTGACTGGGGTCTGTTTTTGTTTAGTTGTTTTTTTTTTCCTTGCCGATTTGATTCTTAATTTATGAATTTAACCAGAAAAAAAGTGAGGGGGTTCTAGAAATCGAGCAAGGTCTACTAAGAATGGGTGCCTTTTATTAGTTGTTTTATATGGCTGTGGTTTATTTTACTGGACTGTAAATGTAGCCAAAAGAATATATAGATGTATTTGTATAACTCACGATCCGAGACAACTTTATACTTGGCAGAGGATGAAGAACACTCAAGCCGGGATTGTAACTAGTTCCTTCGAGAGATTGTGGGAAATTGTGATCTGCATATACAGCTCATTCATTTGATTAAACGCATTTCCGCCAGTGTTGTTCTCGCGCGGCGAGTCTTTTTACCCGCTCCCTGCTTCGGCAGCAGTGGGGCTGACTGGGCAAAACTGTGGAACATTTATTTTGCTTTCTTTCTTTCTCCTCTTTCTTCTCATGGGCCATTGTTACGAGTCATGAATGCTTATAACATTAAAAGCAGTATGGTGGACTATTTGTATACATCACTTGTCACAAAACTAATGGCAGGTTCATTAAAGAGGATTTCATTTAACCAGGCATCATGTGTTGATCATGGTAAACTAGGGGTAAATTTAGAAAAATTATGTTTTCATTGCAGACGTCTTTGCCATAGAAAACATTGAATGGACCTCTCTGTCATGAACAGTTTTCTCGAAAGAACGTGGACATCAGTGTCAACGGAAAACCTTCAGTAACCGATGGATTTAATTGGGGAAAATATTGTAGCATTTTCTGGGCTCTGTTCGCCATCATAGAGAAATGGAGACAACGCGAAGAATTCTGCTCAATAAGAGAGAAGCCTCCAAACTTAATTTTCATCTAAGCAATGAGTACAACCAACACGCACTGGGTTAACAGTGCTACAGTTCGCTCGCACGCATGCACTAGTAGGAGTCTTGTCCATGGTGACCAATGAACAATTACCCCAAAAACCACCCGAACGTTCCCGAAACACATAAAACAATCCCCAACATGTTTAACACTAATTCCCCTTCATAATAACTCGAACACAACAACAACACAATAAATAAGTTATCTCCCCCTTCCCGTGGGAGCAATGCATTATGGGAGCACAGCCCCCTACAGTCCAACTCAGTTACAATATGCTAATAGTTGACTATTGGCTTCCATTGACTGTTACCAACGTTAGCATTATTGACCAAACTGTGCCTTTAAAGACTTGGTTCCATTTTTAAAATATAATAGACCGAAATATATTATTTAATGCAGTAGTTCTTTTATGTTTGATAGTTGTGAGGACGTTCAGCTTATCAGATCACACATACTGACCTGGACACCTAATGCGCCAGCAAAATGTTCTATATATTAAATTGTTCTATATATTAAAGAAAATTGTCTCTAGTCGCTAACCTGTTTAATATTTATACTAACTATGCACTCAACCTGCATTAGATCTAATTTAATTCTAGTTAAAATATGTATCCCGAATCAGAATGATTGACAGGACAGCCTGGGTCAGTCTCTAAAACCCACACTGCTCCCTATACCCTAGATAGTGTGCATTCGGTTTGAAATGGATAGGGCTTACTATGCCAATATATCTTCCTTTGTAGCCACTATGTAACAGTGCATTTTACATCATTCCGCTCTGAATGCTGACTTGCATTTCATTTGGAGAATTGGTGCACTGGAATTTTAACTAAAAGGAAAGATTTTTTCAAAACATATTTTACTTTTACTGTATTGGGGTAAAGTTAAGTAGTATATGTTCAATTATTTTTGTTGCGCACACTGGAGGAATGCCAGTTTATCATATCACTGAAGCTTATTTTGTAGCTTGTTATACAGACGTGGAAATACAGAATAGCTTCAAGAAAATATTCCTCTGGATGGGAAAAAAAATAATTGTCCATTGTCCCCCTACCCCTGATGCATTATATCAAGATTAATTCTAATTTAAACTCACTCCTAAACATTAATGACATTGCATTCACCCCCTTTTGCAGCTATAACAGATTCCTGTCTTCTTGGGAGAGTTTCTGTGGGAATTTGTGTGCATTCGTTCTGATGTGCATTTATGAGGTCAAACGCTGATGCTGGACGAGAAGGTCTGTTCCAGTTCATCCCAGAGATGTGAGGGTTCTGCGTGGGCCAGTAAAGTTCTTCCACGCCAAACTAATCCAGTCGTGTCTTTATGGAGCTCATTTTGTGCACTGGGACACAATCATGCTGCAATAGAAAATGGTCCTTCCCCAAACTGTGTTCACAAAGTTGGAAGCATCCAACATGTCTTAGTCTGCTGAAACTCCCTCCATTGGCCACTTGAATTCAATAATTAAGACGCGTATTGAAATACTTGTGATCATATAGTGACAAGATAGCTAACCATTTAGAACTCGCAGAAGATGCATGGGTGCGTTCCCGAAACACACATTGAACCCTATTGCCTACAAAGTGTATACGGGCTACATCACTAAACTATAACCCTCTCTTACTACGTGCGAGAATTGTGGCATAGACATTAGCAGCAGCCAGAATGGGGTAGCGGCTGTTCTTAGGTTTTCACTTGTTCTTGCAGGTGTAAAATTGGGTAAAAGCTGTGTCTCTGTGAGTCGAAATGTTTATAAAGCTCACTGAACATTCGATTTCCCCGTGTGTGTCACTGTGGCGCCCCTAGCGATGTGGCGGGCGGACTGAGCGTAGCGACTACGCGTTTTGCGTTACTCCCCGCGGAGAGCGCAGCGAGAGGATGCGCCGTTGACGCAGCAGGCTTGGTGAATGGCAGCAGTGGCGGTTCCTCCGGAGGAAAGGAGCAGGAGCGGAGCAGGAGGCAGAGCCACAGGAGAGCTAGTTCGGACTTCGGATCATTTTTTTATTTTTTACTCGCCCTCCTTTTTTCTCCCACACATAGAGCCGCATCGAGAGAACCCCCCGGAGCGACGCGGAGCGGGGGGAGGCGAGTTTAGAGCAGAAAAGAGAGCCTCCTCTCTGGAAAGATGGCGGCCGCGGCCTCGGCCTCGCCGGGCTCCGGCTCGGCCGGCTCCCCGGACTGGGCGGTGTTGAGGGACGGCTGTCTCCGCTGCGACGAGGAAGGCCTGCGGAGCCTCTCCTACCACCCGGCCCTCAACGCCATCCTGGCCGTCACCAGCCGGGGCAGCATCAAAGTCATCGACGGCACCTCGGGGGCCATCCTGCAGGCCTCCGCGCTGCACGGTGAGCTCCGGGCCCCGGCTCCCAGAGCCTGAACCGCCTTAAAAAGTACCAGGACCGGGTGTAGAGTTTACCAGGGCGTTTATCTCGGAGTTACAGTTGTATAGCTCACCTCTCTTTGCTCATTTCTGTCGTCTAGGTTCTGACCGGTGGGAACACCTTACTGTCTGACAGTCTTTTTACCCTTCCAGGCTCAAAACGAACAAACTCCAATTCATAAACCAGTCTACAAAATCCATAATAGTTCCTCATAACGAGTTAAACCCATAACTAGTCTGTCAAACCTCAATAAGCCGGACAGCAGTGCTTGTTTACTATCTCCCGGCTTCTGCTCACTCGGTTAGCCGTTAGCTCGATAGCTTGTGTTGTGTTTACGCTAAAGCTAACACGCTTTAATGTGCTGTCTGTACCCTCTACGGTTCACATCACAGTTTCAGTCAGCATTTATTACAACATAAGAACACTTTACTTGACAATTGTGGCCCATGTGTGTTTCTTAAGTCTTAAAATACAGTAAATTGTGGAGTTTGGTATTAGCTAGGTAGGTAGCCGTTTTAGCTGTTGGTGTTCGCGGGATCGTTCTCAGAGTTTTTGGCTTATATGGGTTTAAATGGCATTAACGCAGCTGTTAATGCTGTGATGAATGGTTTAGGGGTTGTTTTATTATCCCAGTGGGAGCAGGGAGGTGTGTGGACCTTAGTTATTCCGTCATGTGTCCGTGTTGATGAGCTGTTGTGGTGTTGGAGGTCTCTGTCATTTCGCTTATATGGTTAACAATGGCTCAAATGCTGCTGTTGGTGCTTTGAAGATATGTTTAGGGGTTTGTTTATGATCCCTGTGGGTGCAGGGGGGTTTGCGCACCCTACTTGGGCCGTTATGTGCCTGTGTTCATGAGATTCTTTGGTTCTGGAGGTGTCTCTGCCCGGGCTGAAACCCCTCCGCCCGGCTATTTGAGTTTGTCAGCTGCGTTTCTGCAGTCGGACACGTCATGGAATTGGTCAGAAACCCTGGGTATATGTCGTGTTTACTTGCTTGTCTGGAAAACACTCAATCACAGGTGTACTTCTTGCTGTCATGTTTCAGACGAGACTTAAATTGTCTCTTCTTGTTGAGCCAGGGTAGCAGGGTTAGGGGGCCGCTCCATTGGTCCCTTTGCTGTTTGCTTTTTGTATTTATATTTTTCTGTGTCTGGTTTTGAGTGTTTTGCAGAAATGAGCTAAATTATCTCGCCTGAGATCAGTAAAGGTTTTGATTCTGATGACTAGAGCTATGTAGTATAGTTCTCAGTATGGCTCTCTGAGTACACCTTTGTAAGGTCAGTACTTAAAGAACATTGACCAATTGCCTGTTTTGTTAGAAAAGGCCTTCATTATCCATGTTTTTGGTGTAACATTCGTGGTTTTGCTGTGCAAAAATGTGCCTCATGGATGTATGGCAAAGCATTCTATTAATTATAACAATTGATGTGACTGCATTGTTTATAGTGTTAAACCAAGACCACCCAATAGCCCAGTCCAGCACATTCATGTCATATATCACCCAGCACAAATTTCATTAGTAAATTGTGCGTCTCAGTAGTCATCATTTTTCTCCCTTCAGATTTGATTCTAGATACTGTGAGAAGATTGGATTGTTTTCAGTCCGTGCCTTGATTATAATGTGGGTGTATTAAATCAACAAGGTGTTCCCAGAAATGTTAGTTTACTGTTATTTTACCATCATCAACATATAAAACCCCCTGACTTTGCGTTAGGTTTGCATTGCAGACATTGTGAGCCCCGTTAAACTAAACGATCACAACACCCCTACTCTTTAATTGGATTTACTTATGTGCAGCATCTGAAACACAACTTATGAGATGCTGAGATGAAAATGCGCATTGTCACCGAACCATGAAAAACATTGTGAATTTTTTTCTGTCGTGCTCCAGCGTCACCATTTGCTGGAAGTCAAAAGTCTTATCCAGAATCTCATCTCTAGTCCATCACATCTGCTTGAGAGTGATCTTATCAGAAGAAAAATATTTGTGGCAGTTATTTGGGAACCATGGCCTTTATTCATAAAGTTCACATAAGGAGTTCTGATCTGATTCATAAGTAAGAGAGGGTCCCAGTCTTAGGTCAGCTCCCCTGACCTGAGAGGGTAGGAGCAATTTGTCAGCATGGTGTTGATTCAGTGTTTATTTTTGCATTAATGTTGTTTGTAACATCAGCGTTCTCAGTCTACTTTTAAATGGTCTGGTAATTACAGGATCAGAGGAATCTCTGTAGGACCAGGAGTTTGGTGAAAATGTGTAAAGGGGCGTGGATTTGAGTGTAGTCTATTGTGACAGTCTGTATGACACTTCCTGACTTGTCAGCTTAACCATGTCGTAGTTGAAATTGCCTTTTTGACTGAACATGACTTGTCATGCTGGTCACAGCAATCAGGAAGAGTCATATTTTGGCTAGTGTTGTGTATCAGATGAAATCAGAACCTTCAGCGTGGTCACGTGTGTTTTGCAGAGATGCATATCTGGATGCTAGAGCTGGGCGTTTGCTTTACTGAGCACATCAGTATATCTTCAGTACTTAACAGGGGCTCACTGCATGAGTTTAAGTGGGTTTAGTGCAGCACAGTGTGTGATGCTGAACAAAATTATTTATGCTCTGGTTCTTTATCTCTTCCAACATGTCACATGACAGGAATATAAATAACATTACATATCATGGAAGTTGGGTTTTGTGTTTTTTTTCTGGGTCGTCTAACCCTAGTTCTGCGCTCCTTGTCAGGCCAGTACCACAGTAGTGTAAATGAAAATGACTGACTTATTTTATATTACATTTTTCAATAGGAGCTCAAATGAATTGCGTTTCTATGAATACGTTTGAATTGGCTGAGGCATGGCGTCTTTGTTACATAATTTTTTTTTTAACCCCTGTTAGCCAAATTAGGATGTAGTTGTTTTGTTTTGTTTGAGATTATGGGTTCTACAGTTGGTATCTCCCTATGTGACTTGGTTTATACCGTAGCTTTCATGTTTAGAGTCTCAGAGAGGCCAAGGAGTGAGGTTTTGCTCCTGACTGATGCCATATGCAAGTTACAATCGAAACTAACCATGTCGGGGTCATATTAAGCACGATTAATCATATCGTTAAATAGATGTAAATAATAAAATGCACAAAGTAATAAAAAACAGTAATACCTGTAATTCCCCGTCCACCCACCTCACCTAAAATCAGGAGATATCAGCAGTTGGAGACTGATACTATGTTTTTCTCAGACATGTGTATCATCATAGAAGAAAAAGCCTTTATTTAGAGAATATTTAGCACCTGCTGCAGATGTTAATTAACAAGAACCAAACTCCTTTCACAATTGGGATTGGGTTTGTTAGTTGTTGCATAATAGCGGTACATCTTGATCGATATGTAAACCAAAACAAACAGAGCAATTTTGCCACTGTGGGTTCTGTAGCTGATTAGATGCTCCATCTGCGCCTTTTCACTCATCACCTGTTCCACAAATATCTCATAACATGCTTGTTCTCATA
The DNA here is from genome assembly GCA_037974565.1 of Clupeocharax schoutedeni. NCBI lineage: Eukaryota > Metazoa > Chordata > Actinopteri > Characiformes > Alestidae > Clupeocharax > Clupeocharax schoutedeni. The sequence continues at coordinate 31,072,507 of JBBPDH010000001.1, read as the reverse complement.
AACCACCTTCCTTTAATTTTCATTGTTTCCAACCGTTAATTTTTAAATGTTGTTTTGCATTCAGTTTTACTTTTCCCTTCTGTTACGGTGTTAAGCAAATGTGATCAAAAGTGAAAGTAAAATTAAGAAGGGTCATGTTTTGCATGAACAAATATATCTGTGTAGACTTTTGTACGTGGGACTCAAAATGCTTACTATTGTAAGTAACACTGTCTTACACAAACCCGCCAGTCTTTGAATCAGGAATGAGTAGTGCTGATGTTTTCTGCAAGTGTTTTACCTTCGTATTGACCTGAAGCCGTTAAATTTGCCGTGGTTTTATTGCCGTGTTCGTTTTACTTGTTTTCATCTCATGGCCTTGAGGTTATCTCCGAGCCTGAATTCGCTTGGGGACATGGATATGGATGCATTTTTCTGGAAATTAATTGCATCTTCTCATTACAGGCGGCTAGCAGTGTGCCCTGTTTGGTCCATATGAGAATAAGATTGCTGTAAAGCTGACTAATGTCCTCTGCAGACCTCATAAACCATAAGATACTTGCTGAAAGCACGTAATGCTATGCACAACATTCAGCAGGTGACTGGTGATTGTTGTCTCTGAAATTAGATCTAGGACTGACGCATTCAGCAGTAAAACTGAGATCTACACCACGTGATGGCATCAACTCTTGACTTTCATTTTATTTTTTGTGCTTAGAACAAAAAATAAATTGATACTTGAGCTTAGAAATGTGTTGGCCTACATGTGACAATTTTGCATACGATTTTGGGGCGTTGCTTTAGCCTCTATAAGGTAAAGATAAGATATTTAAGGTTAATGGTATGATAAAAACCTGGCTGCCAAACTTGGTGCAGGAAACACCATATATACTAGGGCTACACGATATTAGGAAAACATGTGATATGGGATAATGTTGAGTGCTGCTATGACGATATAATAATAAATATATAATAAAAAAACATAATCCCTGGTTTCTTACTCATTAGTACAACTGTACTTCAGGAGTTAACATCTTCACTACAAATGAATAGCATTAGTACAAACTTGAGTTTGTCTTTCTCACTTGTTTGCTTATCTCCGTTGCCCTGTGTGTGTTGCAGCTAAGCCTGTAGGCCGTGTGAGGTGTCAATACTTTCCAGCAGTGGACAAGGTGCTGTTCGTGGATGACTATGCAGTAGGCTGCAGGAAGGACCTGAACGGAATCCTCCTGTTGGACACAGCTCTCCAGGCCCCTGTGTCCAAACCGGAGGACATGGTCCAGCTGGAGTTACCAGTCACAGAGGTAGGAGACCCACAAGCTGCACAACATGGTTCTGAGTTGTTATGGCACTTTTCCCCTGGCACGTGGAACCGCAAACTTAATTGTTTTTCCATTATAAAAAAAAACACCCATGCTGTCACGGCTTTGCTCGATGGCAGGGCTGAAAGTGGGCTACAACTGAACTGACTAACTGCATCTCTGCTTTCTGATTGGTCAAAATGTCACACAGCTTGGTAGAAAGCCATTGATTTTTTTTTTTAGTAGTCCATGCAAATAAAAAAAACTACGGAGACACAGACTAACAACTGTGAGGTCCACAAAGTACAAGCACTACTGTTTGTTTAGGGCAGGGGTGGGCGAACTTTTTGACTCGCGGGCCACAATAGTTTCTAAAATTTGACAGAGGGGCCGGACCAGAATAGGAGAATTGTGTGTTTGTGTGAACTAATATAAATTAAATTTAAAAACCATTACATGAAAAGATTTGGCCTTTAACAGGCAGCAAAACACCATCGTGCTTAGTTTACTGTAAAAAAATTTTATTGTAAAAAAACGTAGTATTAAAGTAGTATTGGCAAATCAGATATACAGCTGTTGATCGGACTAAAAATATTTTGTTGTCCACTCTTTATTAAACACTCTGCGCTCACTGTCTACCTTTCTTTTCTTCGTTCCGCTCATTTATACTGAAGGGCTGAAAGGACAAAGCGGCAAAATGAAGTAGAGAGTAACCGTAAGGCATCGCACTCAAGGGTCAATGTCTTTAGGGTGCGCCATCTGCTGGAAAGATGGGAATTACAGCTATGTAAAATGAGTGAGGTGTCTTTATAATAAAAATTAATT
>JBBPDH010000001.1:30790969-30815564 GCA_037974565.1 Clupeocharax schoutedeni | reverse complement strand
TTATTTTTTGTTCATTCACTGCACCTTTGAAAGCAGATGTTAAACTTTAGTTGTATTATATTGAGCTTTATTTGGGGTTGTATTTATTACATTTTATTTATTTAAATTAAGAAAATTATTACAAAAATAAAGCTTTATATAAAAAAATTGATTTTTGTTTGTATTTGCTGTAGAGCTGCCACTATGTGGCAGTCATTATTATAAGTAACTAGTAAAAAGGGAAAGTAAGGAACACGTTACATTAAAAAAAGTTTTTTTTTGTGTCCAACAGCTCTAATTTTGTTATCTGGGGGGGGGAATCGGTATCGGAAAAATCGATATCGGCCGATCACACTTACACAAAATCAGTAATAGAAATCTGCCAAGAAATTTGCAATCGGTGCATCCCTAGTATAACAAACACAACTGAATGTATTTAAGGACTCTTACTGGTGGAGTGCAACGTGTATGGCTATACAGAGAGCCAAACCCTGGTCTTCTGCTATAGTGTTACCCACTACACTTCACCAACCACAGATTTCTGACCCAGCGATCGCTTAAACTGGCAGCACTTGTTAACCACAATGTTTCACTTCTGTAAACAATGCTAAAATTGAATTGAGAAAACTAAATTAACTGCTAAAGTGAACAGAGGCCTACTCATTTACTTTAGTTTTACGTATACACTTTCACAACATAGAATTTTCCAAGGCTAATACACCCAACACCTAAGTTAACTGTCACCAGTTCAATAAGCATTTAAATCAAGCTCAGACTGCAACAAGGCATTAAGCAATCTCAGACAGACTTAAAAAGGTTAGGATACAACTCGACTTACAGCTGCCTGTAGAAATGGTCAAAAGCAAAGTGCACAAAACAGAACTAAAAAATGAACTCCAGTAAAAAATCTGCTCCCAGAACAGAAACCTTATTACATTCACTTCACTTTTCAAGAAGCGGGCCATTTCCTAAGCACAAATCTGAAACAGTCACCAAGTAGGAATACCAAGCTGACATGCTTTTGGCTTCCTGATTTGTGTTAAAAGCTGCTGAACCAGTAGCACACTTTACACAATGATACCGATTTGGTTGGCGCTGCTATTTTTACATCCAAACCAGGAACAAACAATGAATGCTGCAATTCACTTCTGTATATCTCTTCCCATTTGTTGGCAGCATTACTTTCTTGGCGTTCTACAGGTTAGAAGAAAAGAAGCGAGACCCCAAAAGCAAGAGAAGTCAAACTGTTGGGAGAGCTGGACACACAACATAGAAAAGTAACCTTGTTTTTTCGTTTTTAAAGGGTCATGGGGCAAATACCCTAGGCTGGGTAACAGAACAAATTGATCATGGGTACACGCTCACTAGATTACGAGTTACTGACAGGGCTGCTTGATTATGGCCAAAACGATAATCAAGATTATTTTGATCAATACTGAAATCATGATTATTAATCAACTATTTTTTATTTTAGGTCAAACACATTTTTATGTCACTTTCTATTTTAAACAAACAATACATGAACAAGGCTTTCAGTTCAAAATTAAAACCTGAAATAAAAATAAAAAAATTTAATTTACCCAATATAAAAGGCTTACAAAAAGTAACATGCAATTGCAGAATGCAATCATAAAGTGCAAACAAATGAGAAGCCTATGCAGAATAGGCACACATTACAAGGAAAACAGACTACACATACAGACACACAAATACACTTACACACACACACACACACACTTAAAATTCGATTAATTGTGCAAAACGGATTGTATGAAATACCAAAACATTAATTCTTATAACTTTTTACTCTGAAATTAGGAAAACAATCGTCAGTCTAAGAACCTACTATTTGTAAAATATCCACGTTTTGAACAACATGTGCAAACAAATATCTGAGGCGACAAGTCCACAAAGTATTGAAGGGTAATAAAACTTACCAACACAAAGCTTCAGCTATGTTCTGGCTCAGTTTTTACCATAAACACCATTCCTTCCAAATTACATTTAGAATATTTACTAATTGACATAAAAACTGCTAAAGGCCAAAGAGAATACATACAGCATCTATTGTTGTAATCACATTTTAAACTGCATCAACTGCTAAATAAAAGCCATATAAAGGGTCACCTCATAGGAACAAGAGATTCAACAAACAATTCAAGAGCTTTAAAACACATTTTAATACCATACTTTGTAAAACATGCATTGTTCTGAGTTATCCATTTAAATTACTTGACATTTGTTGACAATTTAACTCAAATTCTCCAAAAAGTAATAATCAATCTTTTACCATTTTTTATGGTTTGCACCAAACTATAGAGTAGAACCAAACAGATTATCATTGAGTATCAGTATGGATAAACATCATCACCATCAATATCTGTATCAGTAAATCCTATCAATACCCATATTTAACGGAAAATGTCCAAAACAGCAAAATACAAACATGTACTTACAAGTTATAGATTTTGTAATGGTTTCGGTGTTTGGAATCCAAAAACCTGTAACGGCAAATATTACTCATCATTTAGATTATTCACAGGTCACCAGTTCTACCTCTGTGACATTTAGTGTTCTAAATATAAGACTGAGTACCTAAAACTGAAGGTAACGCAGTGCTATCAAGACACTCGATGTATAAAATATAATGGTGTGAATAACTCTCACAGAAAACAGCAACAGTGATCTAGAAACTTGTCACCTGAGCGACACAGAATTTGTCTGATCGTTAATATCACTAAGACATAAAAGTAAACTTAGCTACACAGACCTTCGATTGTTCATGTCACACAGAAAACTGAGGTCATTCAGGTCCATAACACAGTCCTTCATTAAGCGCAAGCCCACCCTCACTTATTTCTAATGAGTCATACTCAATTCATTATTTCTAAACGCAGCTTAGTCAAAACACTGTAATAAAGTGCACAAATGAATGTAACACTTATTTAACACCAAGTCCAGGACTAAACTTTCTGTTTAGCTGAGGATTAGGCTTAGTCAGGTTCTGCTCATTTTGGTCATTCACTTTATTTATTTATTCAAAGCAGTAATTGGCTAGCAATACAAATTCCAATGATGGCAGTTGTCTCTAAATCACTTTAGCTGAAATGGCTGTGGTACAGGTTAAATATTAATAAAAAGGTCAGGGAACAACCACAGAAATGTCAAAACTAAATGTTCTTTTTTTTTTTGGTCTTATTTCTAAACATCTGGTGCCAGCCTGACTAACAGTGGAGCAGGGTTTCTAACAGAAATGACTTCCATTCATTTCAGTTTGTTAAAATAACCAAATCTGCCTTTAACTCAACATGAATTTTTACACCGAAATACAGGGAGAAAATACATGTATATACTTCAAAATAAAAGGGTTGTTAGTGTGTATATTAATGTTTATATATAGAAGACATAAGCTGGTTTTCCATACGTCCAGAACATATGCATTTCTATTGGAAATTTTTCTTGGTGAAGAATTAGGCCTGATCTTGGTCTGTGAAACTGCAGCTGTATTTACTAAACAATGCAAAGTTATAAACTGCTTAAATTAACAAGCTCACAATCTAACTAGTGAAGTGCAGCAATATGCTAATGAGTATACCCTTGTTATTTTTACAAGCACAGATGTCTATAAATCTATTACTTTGTGGTTTGTAGAGTGACATGCCACTGCAAGTATGTAAAAAATGCTACTGTTGCATTTTTGCTCGTTGGTGTAAAGCAAAAATCCAGCACCAATTTCTTTGAGTATTTTAGAGCCAATTTCATGCAAAGATGAAAATGAATAACACTTTCCCCTGATTCTTACAAAGACAGGATGGACGATAACCTAGAATCCTACATTACAACTACTCTAACTGCGAAAGACAGTCTGCTTCACAGTACACCCCGCTCTGTTCAGATTTGTAGATTCTGGACTTGTACTCACCGCACTACATCATCTATGTTGTTTCGGTAGACTCCCTCAAGCCTCTCTGCAGGAAAGCCCATGGCGATGATGTTTGGGTAGATGTCTGAGTACGCAGTGAAGGAATTCAATGCAACCTCCTGCAGAACTAGGTCCACTCACCAGTATCGTCATGCAGAACCATGCACATACACATATGTTACTTCGTTTTTCTGCATCAGAAACCTGTCCCTAACATCAGTTTTATATTGACAGTGTGCCTGAATTTCAGCAGCTCATCGCCGATTCCCAAAACTTCCACTAAACAAGCTTTCTTTTCACATGGGACTCCACTGCTTTAAGCGCAGTGCAGATAAGCAATCTTTTATGAGTGTAAGCAACTGTATGACTATACACACACATATATACACACAATCACATATATACACATACATATAAATATATATACACACATTTTTTATATATATATATAAAAATGTGTGTATATATACACACGCACATATATACACATTTATATACACACACTCATATATACACACACATTCATATATATACACACACACAAATTATATATATACGCACACACGCACGCAAAAGATAACCTCTCCCTGGGTGGTGCTGGTGGGGAAAGATGGCTTGATAATAGCTTGGTTTTGCGTAAATAGCACTCTGTGGTGAGCTTTGTGCTGAGTTGCAGCGAGCAGGCAAAGCAACACCTTCTCCCACATCTTCCAAACCCACCAGAGTAAAGGGTATGTGCATTTTTCTATTCAAATGACGAACGAGAAGAGTCTCTACCCCCCAGGCCAACGCTTTTCTCTCTCTCTATTTCACCCCGTGCACTTTCGTTTGTCCCTCCCCTTCTCCCTTCTGAGGAGGTTCACACCTCAGCCACGGGTGGGGTGGGGGAGGGAGGGAGTGAGAGAGAGGAGGAAGGCGGGGGGGAAGAGAAGGAGAGAGAGAGCGTGAGTAAGAGTGTTAGAGAGAGAGCGCAAGAGAGAATGCTACAGAAAAAGAGCGAATGCTAAACAGAAAGAGCACTGAGAGTGAGAGAGTACTTGAGAGGCAGGCTCGTTTTCTGTTCTGCACATTTCCTGTAGCATACTGTCAGAATGGAAAGCCTGAACATTTTTAATTGGATGAGTCAGGCTTATTTTTAGCTGCTCCTCTCAAGCGCCAGCCACTTTCAAATGACAAGTTTAAAAAGAAAAAAAAAAAAAAAACGACACACAATGTTTGCAAAAGCCACAAAACTGATGAAAGTCAAATCATCTGTGCGTACAGAAAACAAACACGTAAACCTGCAGACTGTCAGATTAATCTTTTTTTTTTTAAAGTACGTTATTTAATAACTATACACACTTACACTACTTCATAAGCAAGACATTGTCCACTAAACACGGCAGTGTGCATAAGGCTGTTACACAAGTCCAAGCCATCTGAACGTTCCAATAGTGCTTCTGCTCATCGAGGACCTTCGTGCCATTCGCTACGCCACAAAACCCTCATTAATTTCTAAAACTGGTCTCAGGGATCACTAGGAAATCGCAGTTCCCAAAGCTAGCACAGCCTACAGTATTTTCTCAAGCACACCCACACAAAAGCTGTCAAAAAAAAAAAAAAAGCGCCTCAAAGTGAGTTTAATAAATGTGGTCTTGCTCTCTGAAATGCCATCCATCTGTCAGAGAGGTCATGTGATGGAAACATCTCAAACCCACATGACCACAGTAAAAAAAAGCTCCTAATGCAACAAAAACTCAAGATGCAAATGGTGATGAGGCTCACTGCGGCAGATCTAACCTGAAGAAATCCGGTCTGCCGCTCCACCTTTCAACAGCACGCCAATGCAAACTCACCTCCTGCACAATGGTCAGGTGCAGCGGCGGGAAGTCAGTCAGATGCAGAAATCGGCAACGTTACCGCTTTTGCTGCAGCCGCTGACTGACTTGCTTTAGGTTTCTCATGATTGACAAACAGCAGAGATGGAAGAAAAAGGGAAGAATGACCACTTCAGAGCTCAGAAAGCATAATAAACGCTGTGATTCCTTGTGTGTGCATAAGTGCAGTGCAGGGCTACAAGACAAAAACTCATCATTAACACCAGATTTTGGCTCAACAAATCAATTAATAGGTACCAGATAGATGTTACAATCACTGAACTAAGCAATTAGGTAGTTCATATTTCTACTTGGTGGTGTTGGGTGACTGTGCTAACAGCATTTACGTCATTTAGAGCTCTAGAAATAAAAGTGCCTTTCACACTTAAACAGGACATAATTGGGATACTTTTACCAGTATGGCTCAGGCTTTGCACCATTAAATGATCATTTACCAGGACATTCATACATGGGGCCATGCTGTCCTCAGCATGAATATCCAACAGCTCCTTTGTTCTGAAAGTACAGAACACATTCCCAAAACGTTTTTCTCATGTTTTCCATGGAAAAAAAGAGCAGTACATTTATCCTGCTTATCACTCAGAAAACACACTACAATCCAAACAAACACATCTTCAAACAAGCAAACAAAAAAAATACCCCCACGAAAAACAAAAACAATGCTTAACTGTAATCTAGACAAACATTTATTTTTGTTCATGTGCGAAACCTCCAGGCAAATTCCTACTAGGTGTGCTGCTAAACTGCTGCATAAGCATGAACATCAACTCTGTACGCCCAAACTCCTCCCCCTTTTCTTTAATTAATAGGTAAAAGACTGTTTGAAAGGGGCTTCATGCATCTCTAACGTTATGCAATGTTCACATCCCAATTCAGGGTATATACAGAGATTCTTAAGTTGAATTTACTACCTTCACAATATTTTTCACTACCAGCACGACTTCAAACTGTAGCAGCCTAAAGCGTGAAGTAAAGTGCCGAGTAAAGTAATGAAATATCTTTCCAAAACAAATTAATATATTTAACGAGGAAAATATAACTTATCCTCAACACTGGACACAAAAACTGACAAAAGAGAGAGAGAGAGAGAGAGAGAGAGAGAGAGAGAGAAAGGGGGTGGGCAAGCAAGTGAGCTTAAGTAAGAAGGAACTCCACCACAGAAGCTGGGTTAATCAAGATGCAACAACAGGCCTGGGGCCATAGGTTTTACACAAGATGTCAAAAAAAAAAAAAAACCTATTGCATAACAATTAAAAGACCTTTAGAATGAACAGCAACACACTGGGTCTTAAAAAGGGAGGAAACTATATAATAATAAAATGTAACTTTACACTGTAACAGCAGAGGCCGGAGGACATAGACACACACAGAGCGAGAAAAAGAGAACGAGAGAGAGAGAGAGAACGAGAGAGAGAGAGAGAGAGAACGAGAGAGAGAGATAACGAGAGAGAGAGAGAGAGAGAACGACAGAGAACGAAAGAGAGAGAGACAGAGAGAGAGAGAGACACATACACAGATGGAGAAAGAGAGTGTGAGCATCCTGGCTTGGTGGCTACTCAACTCCCATGTAATAAGCCACTTGGCTGTTGTAAACTACTGGTTAAGTCAGTCCTTAAACTCCTCCCCTTAACTCCTTAAACTCTGAAAACTTGCATTTGCCTAGATCTGAAATTAACTATTAGGGAACTCACGCAGGGTTTGGCAGCAAGCCAGCCGGGCTGCAGACCGAACGCGGTATTCGCTGCGCTTTGATCTGAAACCGCTGCGCCGTGACGCATTTTCATGCAACCAATAGAATCCAAGCGGACTAGTGTTCGGTTTGCCTGGTCCAAACACACATGCACACAAAACAGGTATGGATGAAAAGCTAGTGTTAAGTCTCTGAGTGTTCAGAAATCTACAAAGCCCACAGCATATACTTCCTTGGTGCCAACAGAGCTTGGTGCTAACCGAGCTAGCCGGGACAGGAGAGTTTAGAAAACCACGCCTACTTTCTGCGGCGCATTCTGTTTGAGAGGAAGTGCAAACCTTGCGGTTGAGTCTGAAAGTGGCTTGATTCAACGCGTAAGTGAGGTCTCGTGACATTCCTATCACTCAGATCCTACCCGTAACATAAAAATAAATTCAAGGAAGTTTAGCCATTTAAGGAGATGCACATAATTACACAAACTGAAAAACCCATAGCCCCAGTTGGATGGGGGATCGAACATTTACTACCTCGTCAGATGACGTATACTACTTTTTACTGGCCTTAATTTGGATTAATTTAATTTACCACCTTTTACAACCCCATGGCAACCTGCAATTTCAACATTCAATAGATGTTTACATTAAAAATATCAGGGACCAACAATAGACCCCCACCCCCAAGGAAAATTCAAAGCAGTGCATTCCTACTTACACTAAAACACTTCGGTGAATCAATAACGCGACCTCTACAGATCGACGCGCATTATTTGGCCAAATTAGTTAACTTTTGTTAGATTTCATCAATACTATCTTTATGGCCAGCATGGCTGCAGGGTTTCATTCTGTGCCAGCAGGAGGTCACATGATTTGGTGATCCAACTGATTAAAGCGGAATCAGGTGTGCTCATGATTGGTGAACACCATCGAAACATTCGGTTATTTGGGACTGGGACTGCACAGGATACTTACAGCACATGATTGAAAAAGGGCAATTTGAAGCACTCATTTGCATCCAGTCAATATTATAATCACAAATAATGCAAGGGTATAGTGTGCAGTTCTACAATACTATATAAATCAATATAACACATTGAGAAGCCCACATTAAAATTGTGTAATCTTAAATATTGTTTCACAACTAACCATAGTCGCGATTTCAATACTAGTATAGGAAAAGAAAAAAGCAGTATTGGGCACTACCTGTAAATGCACTGGGGGGGATGGGGGGGACCAGCTGACAGCAATCAATGGACTGTCCACTACAGTACAGTCATGGGCCTAAAAGAGCTGCTTAATAACTCAACTGTGCAAACGAATGGACTGTAACACATGACAGAACACATGTAATGTAGGCGTCCCTTAATCATTCACACTGATTAGCTCAGATCAACACCACAGTGGCGAAAATGGCACGTCAGTTTAGAACAGGATATTTTAGTCAATAAGATATTTAAATATTTCAACTCCCTGCCAGACACTCTTCAGCCCAGAAATGAGCAGAAAAAAAAAAAAAAACAACTAAAAACACAACCACTGGCCTGGTTTGGGCTCTGGGCTTCTCTAAGCACTTTCAAGCTTTTCCATAAAGGAGAAGGAATAAAAGCAGTTCACACACTGGTCCATAGAAAAGTAGTAAGATGTTTGGTTATCACAAACAAATATATATATATATATTTGCCTGGACTGACTTGCTATACTGACTCTGCTAAATCATTACTTTTAAAATGTTGTTTACAAAGGGCTGACATTTCGGAGAAAAGTTATGAGGTTTTTAACCATAAAAACGGCAATATTAGAAGCCAAATGTTTATCCAAATAAACTTCTGCCAACAAACGATCACTCTGGAAATGGAAAGTGGGAGGTTTTAGTTGGACACCAAATGTGATATTTTGCCCATACCAGTACACCAGGAGTGGTGACTAGATTTGATCAGTTCACTGCAACATATGCCATGTGCTGGTTCCTCAAATAGATTAGCAATAAGGTAAAGCATATTTACTAATTGGAAATCCAAAATTTGCACAATTAATGTCTAATATATCGCACAAAGATTCCTTTGGGCTTACCGTGGCCAAAGTTTTGACACCATGGCAAAAAAAAAAAAACAACCCAAAATTCACCAAAACCCCCCCAAGCCCCACGGTCAACAAAATAAAATCGCTCACTAGCCAAACACTTACAAGAAAGCAACATTGCTCACCATCCCACTCCATGTTCAACATGGCTAAAGCTCTCAGGCTCCAAGGCACCAGCCTCCAATCTCACCCCACTCCACTCAACAACAAAAAAAAAAAGGCACCCCAGTTTGTCCGTTGCCAAAAACCAAACTTCTTAATCCAAAGGAAGCACCGTAGGAAGAGCACTCATAACGAGATCCCCAAGCATGGAAATAAATACCAGCTCATACCGTAAACTACACCGAGGGGGAAACTAAAAACATACTGAATTTTACTGAAGTGCCATGCATCCCTATGTCTTACCACATACTTAAAGGTCCATATCAAGCAAAACGTAAATTTTCTTGCCGTTTTAAAATGAAATAGTTCAGTGCAGTATGTTTAAAAATAAATGAACTGTTCAAATGTGCCATTCACTTTCCAGTATACATAGCTCACATGTATGCAAAACATTTAACGTTTCTTAAATACATTACTTGTTACATATATCTGCCTATTCAGTCCACAGCAGTTTAGGCCACCCAGCAATTTCAGTCCAGACTTCTGAAATGAGACCCTAGAAAGAGCAACATAACAGATAAGATATATCAACCTGCTAAAATCTAAGGGATACAGTTAGAAAATTGCTACGTTGAAATAAATAAATAAATAGATAATGACACCCTCCCATTACGTTAATTTAGTTAAGGGGTGTGTAATAGCGAGAGAAATGTAGGATATGAGCCCTTTAAAACACCCTGGTGAGCCTCAGATAACACAAGCAGCCTGCATTGTTCTCACCATTTTATTTCCATTTCTTTTGGCTGGTGTGAATAACTTCATTCATCTGAGCACCTAGAGAAACTGAGACAGAAGCATCTGTGCTCAGTCACAGCATACAGGAGGCTCATTTGCGTATGGGAGCATGCTACGATGTCAGTGCTGCAAAAGCCAGCACTGCGAGAACACAAACTATACATTCAGCCGCCCTACTTTTAAACTCGCATTAATATCAGAGAGGCTTGAGTTTTACTGCACATATGAAGGAGTATATCCACCCGAGGGAACCCCTCTCAATCTCCCCTCTTCTCTCTCGCTCTCCTCCCAGAGAGCAGCACAGTACAGCACTATTTTAAGGGCCATTCCCAGAACTGTGATCCACAGTTACATAAGGGCATAGGGCCATATTGTTTTAGATACTGCACCAGAACAGAGCACAGGCCATGGCCTTCCACACACACACACGCACACATAGGTTTTAATGTGTAACCTATGTTTGATTAATGAAATAAGTGCACACACATTGAGTCTCCTCTACTTAGATGTCACACACACACACACATATATATATATATACACACACACATACAGAAGTGTTAAACTGAAATTTTCAGCCACTGAAACATAGTGTAAAATCAGAGGGCTGGTGCAAAAGCGAGCACGAAAGAAGTGAAAAAGAAAGAATGACAAACCGAGGGAGCAGCAGAACGAAAGACAGATGCGTAGAGCTAGACTTCTTGGAAGCCTCAAATGAGATGGATCGAGAGTCTGCCCGACACACTGTGACATTCGACCACGGCTGTTACTCATAAGTGGCCTACAGCAGTTTAGCACCGGGCAATCACGCTGACACTGTAGGAAGTGTTAGCACTTTCTGAACGAGGTAACCTTACAAGGCAACCAATTACAATGGAGGTCATTTTCATATTAGTCTTAAAAGGCAGGGGCACAGTCTTTTCAGTTATAAGGAACTGAAAAATATGGAAAATTGTCATGCAAAAAAAAAAAAAAAACTGGGTCCACACAACCACACTAAAAAAAGAAGTAACTCAAAAACAGTGAAAGTAATAATAATCATGTCACATCGGTTCACAGTGCTATGCACAGTTTTAAAAAAAAGATCTAATAAATCACAAGTTCTTTGATTAATTTATCTAAATTAACCTCACACACAAAAATTGTTTATAGATGTAGCATAGTGTTTTGCAGAGGGGGAACACATGCATTACATATCTATCAATCTAATACATGCACACATACATATATGCATATATATCTATGCAATGCTAATATTCTGTCCATATCATGCAGCCTAAGAATCAGTGCGTCCAAGTTACTCAAGTGTTAGTAACACCGAAATATTTAGACTTGTTTCACTACTTGCAGAAATAGCACAAAAAATAAGCCAAAATTAATTACTGAAAAGAAAAAGGCAATAAAGGTAATGATGCTGTAGACTCTGCTTGCTGGCCTCATTAATTTAATCTGCCAAAACTTGCAAAACTAGTTAGCTACGTTAACATTTAGCACGGACTCTTGCATTATCCTAGCAAAGACATGCTTATAAACTTTTATAATCACAGGTTTCAAATAAAAGAATTTTTTTAAAAAAATGTTTATATTTTTCCAATAAAAGCTGCGTGTCCAACATTATTTTTAAAAGCAAAGGAATACAGACTTGCTAAATGTACTGCACGGCCAGAATCACAGTAAAACAACATCAACACTCAAAACATATTGATATACTGGAACGCTCACAGAGGACCATCATGGTAATGGTTTCATGCATCCCAGTGTTTGATGGACTCGATATTGCGAGGTTTTAATTAAACAAGCTTGAATATGTAAACCACACAGATTAGAGCTTTGCTGGATTCCAAACCACTTATGCCATAAGCCATTACTAACTGCCATTGGCGTCCTTCGCAGATCTTTTCATATCTTTAGTAAAAGTCCAACCTAGGCCTAAAAAATGTTCTTTATTAAATGTGTGCTTATTACAGAATCTGAGCAAAACACTACAACAAAAGATCCCCAAAACAAAAGCTGCCTGGCTCCCACTTATGCATTTACCTTGTTCTAATTAACGGGCCTCTGACTGAACTGCTGAGTGGCTGAGCGCGATCCGTGGCAAAGCCTGTGAGACCTTTGACCTTTTTCCCGGCACGCTCGCTGTGCCGGTGGCATTGACTTACAGATGCTGGAGTGAGATTCACCGCTGTGCACAGCGAGCCAGGCAGGCAGCAGGTACCGCGCTACACCACCGCAATTACACTCAGAACCCCTTTAGTGCTGTTAACGCAGAAGAAAGTTACAGAAGCAGCAAGTGGCACGGTTCCATTTCGCTTATTACGTCATATTAATGCCTGATAACTATTCAGTCAAACCCACAGCTCATTATGCCATCAGCATAGAAGTAACTGCCACCATCGACACAATCTTTGCAGAAACTACTGATTATACCTCCTTATCAGGGCTGCAAGATATGGACAATCCTGGTAGTGTGTTTGAGAAATACCTCTACGCATCCATAGGGTGACTATCTGGCACCACTTCAACCAGAATAATTGATGTTCGTTCGAGGAGAATACCTTGACTCATCCCGACCCCCACAGAAACACTATCTAACGATCACGGTTAACAAACAATGATGTGGAGCAATACTCCTCATGGTTTACCTTGTTATGTCTTGCATAATACTGCATCATCCTTCTACATAGCTTATCCAAGCCAAAAGTGCCAAACACTGACAAGATAAACTAAATTCAGAAAGGGACGGGCAATATTTTTACCATTTTGTGGTAAACCAAATCACAAAACATTTAAAACATTAAAACCATCAACTGGTGAAGTGAATAACTTGTACACAATGGTACTAATCAAGGAATGTCAGAGTGACAACTAGTGAACAGTAACAGGGTCGTGGCCACCTGAGGCTCACTGATGCCTGCTGGGAGTTAAGGGTAGCATGTCTTATCTGATCCCAAAGAAGAGCTAATGTAGCGCAAACTGCCGAAAGGTGTCAGAACACAGGTAACTGCTTGCTGTTAATGCGTCTGCAAAGCTACACACAGGTCAGATTGCCCATGTTAACCCCTGTCAGCCTTCGATAGAAATTGGGCAATGGAAGAGGAGAGACTTGATTTGCTTTTACTTCATGTACCTGGCCAGGTGTGTGTGCATCGCTTACCTGATGAAGACAGCACGGACATGAACTACAGCAGAATAGCAAGCCAGCAATGGCAGTGTGATGCTCTGGCCAATGATCTGCTGGGAAACCTTGGGTCATGTTTATGTGGATATTTCTTTGGCATATATCACCTACCTAAACCGTGTTACTGACCAAGTAGACCAAGTAGACTTAATGGTATCTGTGTTCAATGGCTTTTTTCAGCAGGGTAATAATCCCCACCACACCGCAAAAAAATGTCCAGGAATTATTTGAGGAGCATGACAACAAGTTCAAGGTGTTGACTCGACATCTACAGCCTTTAAACTCTCCAGATCTCAGAGTGAGTGTCTCTGGGACGTGCTGGATAAATACACAGAAACATCCCCTAAAATCATTTAAGGTAGCACAACCGACTTAAAGGGTTCTGCTGCTTACGCCTTGGTGCAAGATACCGCAGCACACCTTAAGAGATCTTGTGAAGTCCATAACTCAATGAGTCAGAGCTGTTTGGTCAGCATGAGCAGAATCTACACTATCAAGCAGGTGGTTTTAATGTTACGATAAATTGGTGTATAGCTTTTTGATTGTAGCACAGAGAACATTAGTGCCTCAAACACCAGCCCCCTCAGTATTACAAAGGGCATGATTTGTCCTGTTTTAGTGGATATTATAAATCGCGGTGTGTAAAATGCTAAATTAAAATTAGCATATGCTTCTAACTGGGACAACACCAGCTTTCTTCCTGCTGCAACTTCCTAAACCTGAGCATCACGCAGAATTCTGATGTTATATTTGTGCACTCTGTAGGCCACACCAACTAGACCATAATTTTAATAACAGCTCTAATCTTTCAGTTATTTCAACTCTAGCAAGACTTTAAATAAGTCAGCTGAAAACTTTGATTAATAACGCCTTTAAAACACTCACCCAAGCCAAAAACCATAGAATCTCTGAGCGTATTAATTAAAACCCTAGTATGCCCTCCTGTGACACAACATATCATGACAAATGCAAAGGTGTCAAAGGTGTTAAAGCAAATGGCAAAAATTTACATTTTACTGTTTTGAGCCACCACTAAAACCCATTTAAAGAAACTATCCAAAAGGGCTATAGAAAAAATGCACTTCTTGTATCTTTAAAATAGCTGACCCATAACCAAGCACTGAATAAAAACAAAGCCCGAGTGCTAACCAAGACTTCTTTCAAGCTACTCACGCACTGTTATTTGTCAAAATCAGTTCTTGGACCCTATAGCCCTAGAGCTCTTGGATTTCCACCACTAACGTATACATGCATGCAGCTCAACAAGAAGTCCATTCATAGACCATGGCATGGTCCCTCTTACAAGTCAAATCAAAGCGTGGTAGACGCTTTATGGCACAGAGAAAGGAACGTAGATCATAAAGTTCATTCACAAGTGGTCATGGAGTAACAATCAAAAGGGAATTTCCACAGCCAGCGTCACGCCAGCGCTCTGGGTGGTTATCTGGACAATGTGTGGCCAACCTGTACCTGCTGCTGATCGTTCACTGATACAGTGAATGCCTTAAAGTCACAGATGCACCATCTCATTCACACATTGAACTACCCAGGGTCTGTCAACACTCTTAATGCTTTTGGGTCCATCTAAAAATGTCTTAAAACACGCACAGTGCAGGCCCATTCTGCTTCCACTTTCTACTGAGCCAAGGCCACAATAAAGCTGTATTGCAGAGACAAATGCAATCCCGGCCTCTACAAGACTCATGGAGCCTTGGCAAGCACCAACAGCTAGCTATCTAACGCCATACCCCTATTAAGGCACCCAGATTAGGATTTACATCATACAGGACTCTGATCGCTCTGGATCCATCCCATACAAAGACTGAAATTGGGCCACTGGTCTTTTGGTCAATGTTAACCTGCAATTCAGTGCTACAACCTGGAAAAACGTGCAAAACATGTAATAGTAGGTCTTTAAACACAAGAATCTGGTTAAAGAGCCTGAAAGAATATGCATTAAACACAGTTTAAGAGGCCCTTAATGACACCCAGGCTATCAAGACTGGAAGACTGAACAGCCCGGGCGAGGGGGACAGATGACTTTAGCTGTCCCCGTTGCCTTTTTAGACAAATTACTCGACAGCAGCTACACGTTTGAGGCCCGAAGGCCTGCCCAAGGATACATGTGAGGTCCAGATCGAATCCATCTTCTTGGTATCTCCTCTTATTGCGACTGACAATCTCTTTAATGATGGCAGCCATCGCAGTTCCAGGAGTCCTGTGTTAGTGTGTGTGTGTGTGTGTGTGTATATATATATATAGGTCTGTTTATATAGATATATATGTTTGTGTATATGTGTATATGATCTCGTAGTTCGTAAAGGGTGAGTCTGGCCCTTGTTTGTGGGGCTGCTGTTTCTTCTCAGCTTCGGAGCAGGATTACGAGGCTTTGAGAAGGAGATACTCTAGGCTCTCAGGAGATCCGAGAAAAAGAAGGCCCCGTGGAGGAAAACACACACAGTCCTGTTGAAGCTGAAGCTTCTGCTGAAGAAACTGCTGTCTTCCTCCTCCTTCGGCGAGACAGAAAGTCTCCGATGCTCCGGGAGGCCGGGCCTCGGGCCGGGCCGGGCCCCGAGCAGCGCCGCCTCGGGCCGAGCTACGGGTCTGCGGGTCGGGGCGCGCCGCGGGCGCCGTGGTTCAGGTCCGCAGAGAGGACGGACTCCTCTCCGTCGTCTTTAAAGCAGGAAAAACCGAGGTCAGCCTTTTTTTTCTTCCCCCAAAGCCACTCGCTTCGTAGCTTTAGCATCGCTGTGCTAGCGACGACAGAAAAAAGGGAAAAAAAAGAACAAAATAACGGCTAGCTGCTCTCCACCCTCCGTCTGACAGAAAACCACCTACACACCACCACCTCACACGAGTCCAGACCCTTCAGAAAACGCGCCTGACCACACATTAGTCCACAGCCACAACCGTCCTCATCTTCGTCATTTTCTTCATCTTCTCGCGGCTCCTCTCTCTCTTCGGCCCCTCTCTCACACTGCCATCATGGCTTCCAGCGGAGGAAAAAAGAAGCTAGATCTGGCAGGATTCGACTGAGTATTCCGCCGCACAGCACGGAAATAGTTCCACGGACTGGGCTCCGGTTCCGTTCGCCTAGCGCTACAGCAGTACTGGAATGGCCCGTACGAAAAAAAAAATAAAACACAAATAATTAAAATGGCTTTAAAATACAACATCTATGCCCACTCCGGCCGTCCTCTTTGTTGTTGCACGCGGCGGAAGGATCCCTCTTCTAGAGCAGGCGGCGTTTTACCCTGTCAAAGTGGTCACATGTCGAGGCGGTTGGGGAAGTTTCGAATGCAGCTAGTTCAACACCTTCTCTCACTCTTTCACTGCTTCAGTGTTAGATTACAAAGGTTTTGAAAGGTACACTATATGGACAAAAGAATTAGGAGCCCTAGCCGTTACAGCAACAGACACTTTAATGAAATTGCAATGCAAATACATAGACTTTAATATGATCCCCCTTTGCAGCTCTAACGGCTTTCACCTTTCCTGGAAGACTTTCTACAAGATTTTGGAGCTTTGTGTGGGAATGTGTGCCCATTCATTCTGTAGAAGATTTATGAGATCAAGCACTGATGTAGGCCAGTCAAGTTCTTCTCCAAAACTGGTTCTTCTCCAAACTGTGTCCACAAAGTTGGAAAGATGGCATTGTCCAGGATGCCTTGGCCAATCTTAATGCATGCCTTTCCTGGAAGTAAGGGGCCAAACCCTGGAAAGCAGGTGTGTCCGAATACTATTGAACGTGTTTTTGGCCGGCCTGAGGGACAGTGGACTTGACAAGAGGCTGCATGACCTCTGCCAGGGTGAAGAGCTGACTTTTCTCTTGCTTCTCCTGCCTAGAAAACTAAACATAACACTGATAAACACTAGTGTCGTGCACGAAGCTGCATTAAAAATGCACACTCCGCTCCCCGCGCTTTGAATGTGGACATCTGACAAAGCTCTGACTGAGGAACATGCAGGGGAACATGCTGTTCCAGCCTCTCTCAGGATCACCGGACTGCTCCAGGACCCGAGCGCGTGGCGCCACCTGGCGTCCAAGACGCGTCAAGGTGCCGCCTTCATGACGTCATCCCGGCTGAGCGCGACTGAAAGGGTTTTGACGTCACACTTCTCCTCAAAAAAAAAAAAAAATTTAAATGGATATGGCGAAGTGCGCGTGTTGTTTAATCGGTTGTTTAATTTTACGCCGAAATTATGAAATCCGACCTTATAAAAACGATTACAAATAAGAATAAATAAATAATAATAATTATGCCCCCCAAATATTGTAGCACAATTGCTGTGACCTCTGAGACCACTCCGTCATGATGCAAAATATCTCCAGATCCATGATACAGTGGATTATATGCAATCATTACATTATATTATATTATATGATGCTGCCTTTTTATGGTATTATTTTATATTATTTGTAGGGGACCATATCATTGGGTCTAAATGAGCATCATTATGTACAATATCATATTATTATGTGCAATAATATTACTATGTGCAATATCATTACTTATGCCAATATTACTTTTCTCTATTATATGCAATTTCATCCCTGGTTTAGAGAACAGCTCAAAACCACTATTTGTGTTGCTAGTTATTCACTCAAGTTATTTATCTATAATATTTAATACTCCAGCTTTTTGTGTGTATAGCATTGTGTATTTCATAGAGTTTTAATTAGATTTTATATTTGACTTTATATTTTATCCTCTATATTACATGTATATTGACTTTATATTACATATTATATTAATGTGACAGACGAGAGCCCAGCTGCTTTCAGCTCATGCTGATACACAATATGGACAAAAGTATTGGGACACCCCTCTTAATTATTGAATTCAGGTGGCCTCCTAATTCCAGGGACGGGTAATCTTAATGCTTCAACAGACCAAGCCCTTTTGGACATTTCCATGCAACTTTGTTTGAGGAAGCACATTTTCTATTCCAGCATGACTGGGCCCCAATGCACAAAGCGAGCTCCATAAAGACATGGACACAAATTCCCACAGAAAAATCTTGTGGAAGGCCTTCCAAGAAGAGTGGAAGCTGTTATTCAATTCAGTTTTATTTATATAGCGCTTTTAACAATGGTCATTGTCACAAAGCAGCTTTACAAAATGAAATAAATGTGTGTATGAATGTGTTTGTATGAAATGCCTCTGATGAGCAAGCCAAGAGTGACGGCAACAGTGGCAAGGAAAAACTCCCTAATGTATAGCTATAGCTGCAAAGGCTGACCAATTCCTTATTAAAGTCTATGAAATGAAATGAAATGTCATTACAGTCCCTGCTGGTGTAATGGTCAAGCATCCCAGTGCTTTTGTTCATATAGTGTAGATGCCCCACAGTAGTGACTTACAGTCATTACTTGCAGGGACAGTCCCCCTGGAGTAACTGAGGATTAAGTGCTCTTGCTCAAGGACACAGTGGTAGACAGTAGTTTCTACAGTGGTTGTTTGAATCAACAACTTTGTGGTCATCGGGTTCACCAGCGTTTTACCCTCCAGGCTACTACCACCCTATAAAACTACCTGAAATATTGCACAAGAGGAACAACTGCACGTATCAATCTTTACTGTGTGGCTGTGTTTGCTTGTGTGTGTGTGGTCTACTGTTAAACTACGGGGTCTGTTATCAATAGCATTAGGTTTAGGGATATATTTGCATTTTGGGTTAAGGTCATGAAGATATATTATATATATCACATTTTCAATTTCAAGGTTGTTAAATTGAATACATTTATCAGATATTTAGTTGAAAATGTAAGACAAGCTGTTCATCTACAAAGCATCTACACTGACCCACCCAAAGGTTTACATTAGTACTTGCTTCCTGCAGTACCTGTGTATCTCTGGAGAAAAACTAAAGGAACAAAACAAATGAGCTTGAATGCATGCAAGGCCTGGTTACACAACTTCCAAATCAGTCATAAAAGAACAAAAGGGGCCTGTTTAATTCTGAAGACTTCTAAGTAAAACAAAAATCTATGAAAAATGTGAAATTTGATCCCTTTAACTGAGTGGTAGCTTACTACTCAACCAATAAAAATGAACGAACATAGAAATCAATTTTCAAAGAAACATCATATTAAACATCTAACACCTTACTGACAGTAGTTGCCATCGCCACCGTAGTGATTAAGGGATCCCTCACACAATGTATCAAAAAATCAATATAAAATAATAACCATGGAAGATTTTTGCTTCAGTTTCAGTATTTATAGAGAGTGTAGGACCTTTTAGCACCGAATTTTTCAGAAAAGAAAGGAAAAAAGGGAACTACCAAAGACGGAAGGAGGATGAGACAAAGATTTAGATGAGGGAAGACGTCAACAAAAGTGCAAATATGGAGCAGACACAGAGGCTGGATGAACCTGGTTCTAGAGCCTAGGTCTGGACAGACGAGTCATTTCTGGGTGTAACTAGAAAACGGTGATGAGTGAGAGACACAAGGTTGTAGAGAAATGACACCTCTGAGGTTCCAGGGCACTGTGTTCCTGCTGCCCTCTGCTTTACTTGGTGAATGGGTTGAATACAGAAAACGCATTTCACACTGTTCACACTGTGTGCTGTGGTGTGTTCACATATGACAGGATAGTCACTTCATCTCACTTCATTCTTCTAAATCCCAGACATTTTAAGGAGTATGTGGACAAAGTATGCAAAGATTACTGGTACTTGTATTGCACATACATACTGCAGGCTAAAAGCTTTTTGCTTACTGTCATCTATCAATAAAATACCTGATATAAGCTCATGCTCTCCTGAGTTTCAGAGTTGATGACCCCTTTAAGTTGGTGGTTGGCAGTGCTGGGCACGTACCTTTAAAAAAGTCATTAGTTAGAGTTACTAGTTACTTCTCACAAAAAGTAACTGGGTTAGTAACACAGTTACATCATTATAAAAGGTTTTACCAGGCAAAATACTTCACTTGGTGAATGGGTTAAATGCAGAGGAAGTATTTCGTGCTGTGTTCACGTATGACCAGATTCTCACTTTCACTTAAACCTTGGAGATGCTTAACCATGGGGGACCCAGTGGTGGTGTGCTGAAAGTAGGATTCGAACCCATGACCTCTTGGTCCAGAGGCAAGTATCCTACCACTAGGTCACCAACCCCCCCTCCATTTATCTTGTGTAGAAGTGTGGTATCCAAAGCTAACGCTACAGGAGACGGTGAATATGGGTGGAGGTGGCTCAGTGGGTAGGACACTCGCCTCCGGACAATGGGTTCGAATCCTATCTTCAGCACCACCACTGGGTCCCTGAGCAAGACTGTCAACCCCAAGTTGCTCCAGGGAGAGACTGCCCCCTGTAGGTAGGGAATGGAAGTTGCTTTTGATAAAAGTGTCTGATAAATGCAGTGAATGTATAAAACGGGTTTATTTCAGGAGTTGTTGGAGGGGAATGTGTCTCTTCTCGGTTGCTAACGATTATGGGTTTTAGAACTAATACGCCAATGTAGGAACCGCCTGGAACCATCAAATACAGTGATGACTAACCAAAACACTGGAGAAACGTTTCTGGAGACTGGGGCCTGTGTTGCACAATGCTTAGCCTTTTAGCTAAAAACGCAACAAAGACTAGCTCTCTGACCTTATTTCCATGGAGAAAGTTGAATCACATCACGAAGAAACACTTAAAAACAGACCCAATATTCACTAACATTTAAAATAACTAAAGAGTTTTAGAGAATTTAAGCAACCTGAATAAATACTAATACCATTACACAGTAAATAGAGATTGTATGTTCAGTATCTCTGTGTGTTCTTTGTGGAAGTCCAGCACTGCTTGTAGTTGCCATCAGAAACCTGGTTTAACTCGATCAGTTCTTCAGTAAACTAAATCAGGAGCTGCTGATTCTCCTGGAGGAACCGAGGAGGAACCTGGAACCGAACCTGTGTTCTCTTCACCAGCTCACACAATATCAGCTACTTTTTTTTACAAACAAAACAAATCTTGATACTTTTTACTGCTTTGCTGTTTATTTGCAATCATTTTTTGGGTGTTGACTTTGGTAACAGAAAAACGAATAATCACACACTAAAAAAAATGTCTTTAAACGATTTGCATAGGTGCCTAAGAACTCTGCACAGTACATAACATCCCAAAAAATGACATTACAATAACACTTAATTCAACTTAATTACTGCTTAATCTCCATATTTGGATTTTACCACAGAAATACTTTATACATACAGCAATAAATTTCACATTTAACACGCTGTCATCCATGAAGACCTTTGATAGAAGATGCATTAATCTAAATGACTTGCCTGAGGCTATCTTGATTTGCTAACACGTAGGCCTGCTGTGGACTCATTTGGAAATGAAATGGTCCTGATATTATAACATCAGTACGATTTACAGCAGTCTTATTGCTGAACAGACATTGTTGGGTCCTGAAACACCTATTGCTAGTTTTGCTTTTGTAGTTTGTATGGGTGAACTTGAGCATATAAGCTGTTTTCAGTGGAGTGAGAGTGGTCAATTATTCTAAATCTAATGAGTTAACTAGAAACTTTATTTGGTTTGTAGACTTCAAATAAAAGTCAGATCTTCTTAAGCAGGCAGTACCCCCTTTTGCCCCCTCATGGCACCAAGTCTGGTCAAAGAGCCACTGGAGACAGTTCTAGAAAGATAATGCTCTTAACTGAATTAATCAACAGATATTATGGATAGGTGGCCTACCAGAGGATGGTTTCCCTGCCCACAGATCAGGCCAGCAAAGTCATCCAAATCCAGAGCTCAAACAAAACCCGTCCACACTTCTTGCCTTTCAGATATATTTACATTTACGTCTTTTACCCAAAGTGACTTCCACTCCCTACCTACAGGGGGCAGTCTCTCCCTGGAGCAACTTGGGGTTAAGGTTCTTGCTCAGGAACCCAGTGGTGGTGCTGAAGGTAGGAATCGAACCCATCTCTTGGTCCAGAGGCAAGTATTCAACCAACTAAGCCACCACCACCCGGCATATTGGATCTGTGTTAGGAAATGAGACAAAGTAGTAAATCATAGGCCTTTCTCAATAGCTACCTTGATTTTCAAAGCTCTTCTTGGTGTCCAAGCCTACCAAATCCTTCCCTTTGCATAGCTCAAAAAGAGAACAGAAACAGTTGTGCTGTGCTTCCAGCAGGTGGCAAAACAGTGTAAGGGCTATGGAGCATGTTTTTGCAACAGCGGGTTAAACATCCACCTCATATATGAGCTGTAACCTTAACCTTGACCCTAACTGGAGTCCAGCACTGTCTGATCCCCTGCTGTAGAAATCAACTCGTCCCAAATACATCCCTTCTCAAAGACACGCTGGGTGACTGAAGGTTTCTCTTAACTGGAGTTAATGTAGGTAACAAACCTTATGACCACCAGTTATCACCGTGGAAACTGTGACTGATTTATCACACCCTTTTTATTTTAAATAAAAGAGTTTAATCAGCTACAACATTAAACCAGGTCAGATATATTTGGCAATGAACAGGTCTTTCCCAATGAAGTGGGAAAGATGGATAAATAATGGTTAGACGACTGGGCAAGACCATCTCCAAATAGGTCTTGTCATGTTTTTTTGGAATGCAGCAGTCAGTACTAAGCAAAAATGAAGGCACCACTAATGAACCGGTGGCAGGGTTATGGACACCAAGGGCTCTGAGGTGTTTGAAGCAAAGGCTAGCCTGTCTAGTCTGATTCAACAAAGCAGTAACTGCTGAAAAATGAGTATAAGACCTGGACCATGAAAGAGCAATGAAAGAACGCAGCCTAAAGAATCATGTTTTCTTTTATGTCAGACGGACACATGGGTTTCACTTACCTGGGGAGGAGACCAGGATACACTCTGGGAACAAGGCAAGCCAGCAGAGGCCTCTTTCAGCAAAACAAACACTGTTCAAGAATGATTTGAGGAACTTGACAAAGAGTCCAAGGTGTTGACTCAAGATCTCTAACCTCCTGGAGGCTGGAGATGTCGTTAGGTTCTCACCTGGATTGTACAACATTACTCATCTGCTTTTGATTTACTCATCTGTATGTTATTGAATGTTTGTTTCATCCCCTCTTCACATGATGCTATCTCTTTTTATTCATGGCTCAGACACTAAGTCACTTTTCCCCCTGTGATTGTATCATCTGTTATAGTTGTTTGTTAATTTGTTGGAGTTATTTTGTTATTCCGTTTGCAGTATTGCTACTGTAAACTCTTTATTGTCTTATCTTCATTCCTCTTGTTGCACTGAGCATGTCTATAACAAAAGAACTTCCCTCGGGCTGGATCTTATCTCTTCACTCTCCAGATCTCCATCAGATTGAGCATCTGTGGGGTGTGCTGGACAGACTAATCTGATTCACTTAAGACATCACCTAAAAGGATTTAAGCTAGCAACACCGATGTGCAGCTTACGTCTTACGCCTTGGGTCCTGGCTACGGTGACAGGTGCAATCTACCTAAACATGGTTGCAGATTAAGTTCCCCCCTTCATGTCAGAGGTATAGTGGGAGTGGGTGTGGCTCAGTGGGTAGGATACATGCCTCCGGACCAAGAGGTCATGGGTTCGAATCCTACCTTCAGCAAAAATCGCCACTGAGCAAGACCCTTAACCCCAGGTTGCTCCAGGCAGAGACTGCCCCCTTTAGGTAGGAAATGAAAGTCACTTTGGATAAAAGCATCTGATAAATGCCGTTAATGTAAATGTATTCCCTAATACATTCTGACAGCATCACCATCAAATCTGACAGCATCACCATCAATACTGGAGCACCACAGGGGTGTGTACTCTCGCCACTGCTGTACTCCCTCTACACTTCTGACTGTGTGGCCACTCATGGTTCTAACACTATTGTGAAGTTTGCAGACGACACAGTGGTGTTGGGCCTCATCTCCAACAACGATGAGACAGCCTACAGGGGCGAAGTGAAGAACCTGGCATCGTGGTGCCAGGACAACCACCTCCAGCTGAACGTTTGTAAGACCAAAGAGCTGG
>JBBPDH010000001.1:30742929-30758183 GCA_037974565.1 Clupeocharax schoutedeni | reverse complement strand
GATAGATAGATAGATAGATAGATAGATAGTTAGATAGATAGATAGATAGATAGATAGATAGATAGATAGATAGATAGGATAGATAGATTGATTGATAGACAGACAAATATATCATATATATATGACATATATGACCAGTAGTGAACATTCAGGGTGTGTAACAGATTCAGAGCCAGGCAGAACAGTCTGCAGCCTTGGCCTGAGAAGATCCTCCTGGTCTGCGGGTGATCTACGGTGCAGCTTTTTCATCCTCAAAGCCAAAAAGAAAAATAAGCTCAGCAGATTTACGCGTGGAGATAAAGTGCGCGCGTAAAGCAAAGAGAAACTCGCCGCGCGCCCGAACTCGCGCGCCCGCGGATTCACGCGCTTTGTTTATTCCCCCTCCGCGCGCTGTTTATTTATCTTGTTTTATTTGGCGCGAGCGACTCGTGCGATACGGCTCGGCGCGAGCCCGTTACTTCTGGGCTCGGAACAGGTTTATAATTTCCAGATAAATCCTGTCGCGCCTCAATAGTGCAGGGCCGGAGCTCCGACAGGCTGGAGGAGCTGAATACAGCTTTTGTCTGGCGTGCGGGGCTTTTGTCCAATTACACCAGAGCATAATGATGGCAGTCATAAATTAACATCTTAACATGTACCACGCAGACAGAGAGAGAGAGAGAGACAGATGCTGATGAGTGTTGTGAGGTGTGTGTTAATTCTTTCAGTTCACAGCAATAATAATAAAACTACCAATAAAGACGGATAGACACATGTGATAAGGCTAAAGTGTGTGTATGTGTGCGTGTGTGTGTGTGTGTGTGTGTGTGTGTGCGTCTGTGTCTGCGTTTGTATGTGAGAGTTCCCTGACATCATATCACAAAAATAATAATTTTTAGAGAGAAACTGATGTGTGTGAGACAGAGAGAGAGAGAGAGAAAGAGGGTGTAAGTGTTTGTGTATGTCAGTATGTTAGTCTGCTAAAAATAAAATAATCACAATAACAATAATGTTACAGCCTTTTAATAATAATAATAATAATAATAATAATAATAATAATAATAACAACAACAATAACAATAATAATGATGATAATAATAATAACAACAACAACAACAACAATAATAATAATAATAATGATGATATTAGATGCACATTTATTATTAATATGAATGTTAATATAGAGAGAGACTTTGTTGATGTGCATTTAAATTATCTGTGCTGATATAAATTATATAAAGAAAAGGATAAGTGAGTGTGAATGTGTTTATGCATGCAAGCCTTGAAATCTGCTGTAATGTTAATATTAATAATAACAATAATAATCATCCTCAGGATCATCAGTCACAGCTTCAGAATAAGGCCTTTACAAAATTCTTCCATGATGTCATTCCCTGCAAGTATGAGGATAGATGTGTGTATGTGTGTGCATGTGTGTGTGTGTGTGCGTGTGAATGTGTGTGTGTGTGTGTGTGTGTGTTGACCCTTCTTTTGCTGAAAATGCCTCTCTCAATCACTCCCGCACACAAAAACATAAACACAAAGCGGCACCATGCTGCCTGGGTTTGGGTGGGCCGGCTCGACTCAAAAACAGCAGGTGCGGCTTTCCTTTCTCTGCGCCGAGAGCGGAGCACGGTGGGCTACTGTAAGGGGTTTGACCTTTTCATCCACACACACAAAGACACTGATCTGAGCAGTGGGCCTGCTATTGTACCGCCCTTTCTCTCGCTGCCAATTAAAAGCTGCTTGTTTGATGTCCCAATTAGCCTCAACTTGCACCCATACAGTGCCTTGCTTATTTAGCCCAGGCCACGCGTATGTCTGCACAGATGTGTGCGGCTCTGCTTGAGAGTATAATATATCTGCACCAGAATAAAGCAGAACGGAAGTGATATGATGTGCTTTCATTGATTCAAAACACACCGCCGTCTAGTTGTTTATCATGGCTGGTATGTCTAGGTGTGTTCTATATGTTCATTTCCATTATGCTCCTCAAATGCGTGATGTGACTCATACTGCCCCGGGCTACAGCCTGTTCACATGTCAGTGTTCACTGAACAAGCTGCAGTGAGCCCTGCCCAAAGTATCTCACGCTGAGGCCATTTGGGACCTGCATAACAACTTTGCTACCAAGAGGCCCAAAGGTTGCTACAAATCTTACTTTGTACAGTATGTGGACATTCTCAAAGCCTTCCCCCCACAGAATTGACAAAAACAGCTCTTTATGGAACGATAAATGCGTCTTTGCATTCCATTGCATGGAATCCCATTTGGGACATTTACATGCGGGTGCTTTTAAACCTACTAACAGCACTTTCCCCACTAATTCTACAGCCCAGCCACCTGCCCTCATGCCTCAGAGCCTAAGACCAGTTCACCTTATGATGCAATGATATTGTGCTGGATAAATGATTTCCATCACTTCATGAGATGAAGATAAATAGCAGGAAATCTTCATTAGACCTGATTCCTTTTAATGTTCGGGAGTGTGATGGGCGATGGGCGTGCTGAATAATTAAAAAGAGGAACTAAACATTGAAATTGAAATGCCGCCACTTCAACTGACATTCTTTCACTTTGTCCCCGGTGTTGTTATGAGGAACTATCTATGGCGATCAAATCCGACTGCAAACAAATTTCCCAGCATTTTCCTATCTGCAAAAAGTTCTGAGTAATAGACTGAGACAATCGCTGGCCACCCAGCCAGTTCCAGGTAAGTATACATGTGCTGTTTTGCTATTGCTCTGTGTTTATGCGAGCTGTGTCGCTTTGCATTGCTCTGCCCTGCTAAACAAATTCAGTTTATACATGCAAACCCCATGGCACCACACACAATAAAGCCCTCCATTTGCCATTACTAGGAAATGATTCATTTTCCTGTGGGTTAAAATTTCCTAAAATGCTACTTGGCATTGAATGGGACACTTGTTTGGGTGTGGAACCTGAAGTAGGAGCTGCTTCCAAAGCTGAGCATCCCAGCTGACCTTTTTTTTTTTACACTGTTTTTATGACTCAAAAGTGGTGGAATTTATAATTTTTTTAAATTTCTAAATGTAGAAGATGAGATAAGACTGGTAGGGCTGCAAGGCCTTTATAACTGACATGCTTATGCCCACTAATTAGCACTGTGAAGTCACACCCTTGCCTTGTTTTAATCTCAAATAGACTGTGGCATACGGGCATTAAAAGCTGGACAAATGTACGTTAAAATTGCTAAAAACAGTGTCAGCAATCATTCTGCCTGAAGTTTTGTTACAATGAGACAACATAAGCCTGTTTGAGAGACTGTGATGCTTAAAACTGTTCCCATAATGCCAAGCAGTTGTCTTGTAGCTTCTGATACTTGCTAGAAAAATTCGCTTAACAGTGCAAAACTAAGGAAGCAGACTCATATATTTCCTGGTTGATTGACTACATTTATGGAAAGGGGGGAAACTGGCTATCCAAACTAGTTTCTGATGACAAGTTTATAAGGCTTCCAAACAGCTTTACACCCACTGATGCAATGTTATCTCGATCACACTCAGAAAGTCTTGGTAGACCACTTGCACGCTGATATATTAGAAGATGGAAAAGGTCAAGCCTTTCATAACTGCAAGAGAAAAATAGTGGTCAACTCTGGACTCTCATTGTCAACTCATTGTCTGAAGGGTTCCTTGAGCTGTTGGTATTAAAGAGGCTTGAATGAAGCCATCTCTTAACACTAGGTGGTGCCCCTTCTCTTCCAGAGTGCACAGCTAGGAATGATTATGATATCACCAATATAACAATATGACACCAATATAAGAAATCTGCCCGCAGGTCATTAGCTATTCCTCCGTGATTGACTGTTCCTAAATGACTTCGAGGATTAGCAATTCATCCAGGAGATAGATGGCATGTTATAGGCAAACAAAAACGTACCTGTGTAACAACCCACCTATGCTGCACTATATCATGGTGGAGTAAGTTAAAAATGACCGTGCTGGCCTTCGTGGTAAATGAGATTCTGGGCTTACATTCTGCAGCGGCAGCCGCACTGCCTGTGTTATATTTCCCAATGACTCACAGTGGGGAGTCGTTCTTTCTCTTGCTTAGCAATACAATCATTTCTCTGAAGCGTAGACATATCTCACAATGAATGCCTATCACTTGAACTAAGAGAGGCATTGCTTACTGTTTTGTTGCGGTTCTGTCCTGGTGTTATTTCTGCTAAACTGCAAGTCTGTCAATAAGCGGGCCGACCATTATAGGACGACAGAAGGAGTTTGAAATATCAGCCCGCCATATATGGATGCATCTTACTTCATATATGATGTTAAAACAATTATATAGAATTTTGCTCTCCGACAACCTATTTGCTGTATGAAATAGTTATACACCAAAAATGAACTGATTTGGGTGTTTAAAGAAGTAGACTCACCATCCTGCAGAGTGCAGTTCCAGTTATTATACACACTTGATCTAAGCAAAGAAGGCCTTCCGGGGCTTCAAAGGGCTCCATCTAAGTGTCCTGGATCTGAACTCTACTCGGTGGTAGATCCGGGACCAGAATTAGACATCCTTGGTTGTAAGATACAGCATATTTTGTACATTTTGTACATTTGTACATAATGTACATCTTGTTGTTGGTTAACCGAAATGCTAAATATACAGTACATAAATACCTGAAGACTAACCTCTTTCTCTCTCTCTCTCTCTCTCTCTCTCTCTCTCTCTGTCTTAGTACCAGTATTATATATATATATATATAATGATTATTATGCACCTGACAGTGGCTTTCAGTGCAGGTGTGTACATTGGGTATTTATGCAGTTGTGTACCACTTGAGAGACTAATTTATGTTCCATTCCTTTGCATTTGAATTGATTTGAACCTCTCTGGCCAGTACAAATACATACTGCCTTGCTCGACTCGAAATGGAATCTAAGTTTACTCCACTGTTGGCTTTGCTGAGATGATTTAAAGAAATCGGTTGCCTCGCTTCATGTAAGTTGCCTTTACATAATTTAGTTGAATTAACTTCATCAGCTTGATCTAATTTAGCAGAATTAATAAATGTTGTTCTGATTGAAATTCATTATGTTTTGCGCATTTAGTATTTCGCTGCACTACTAAATGACTCAATTACCGGGATTAATGATGGCTCAAAGGAGTCTTTATATGCACACACAGAAAAGCCTGATTTGTTGGGGTTCATTTAAGTGGTTTAAGGAAAATGACTGCCTTCATAGGTCTAAATTGCCAGTACTTTGCTTAGCTGTGTAGCTCATACTTATAATAAATAATGACTGATACAAATGAGGCAAGGCAAAGGCCCTCATTTTCCTTATTCATTAAACTTAAACTGGGCGCTATCTAAGCTTGAAATCATTTGAATAAATGGGGCCTTACATTGTGTCCCTGTTTACAGTATGGTTTGGGTATGGTCTCGGGATTTTGCATATTCTCAAATGTAGGTTTGCTCTACAAATGCTTTTCTGTTGTGTTGATTTTACAGTTTTACAGTTGAGTCGGCTTACTCATGAGCTCCTTTTCTGTTGAGGCATTGAGCGGCGAATAATGGTGTAATGATCTCTGAATAAAGACTTTCAGGTGCTGGGGGTCTCTCTGTTGGGACTGCTGGGAGTATAATTACGCTCTCCTGATTTATCTCTGATTAACACCCTGCTATAAGTTACGCGGCCCTTTTAAAGCCCCACCATAAGCTCTTTGTACTTTTTCCACCCTGAAAAAAAAACCCGGCGCAATTCCCGCGGCACGATGGATGTGCGTGACTCCGGCGGGAGCATATGGTATATTTCTGCCGCATCAATAATTCACGCGAAATGAGCAAAAATTAGTCGGCTCGGTTACTGCCGAGTTTGTTCCGCATTAATTTCGCGGACGTGTTCTAAATGAGGCCGCCGGGGATGAAAAACACAGAGCTGCTCTGGCGCTGGTTAAGAGAGGAGATCTTTTCACAGATGCAATCATTTCCTCTCTGGACTGAATCGCTCTGGGAACTGCAGTGGTTTTCCCTGGACAGACTACTAAAGGGATTCAGAATTTTTGGTCCAGTGTGAATCTGCAATGTCCAGATTTTTACCAAGATGGACAACCGACATGGGATAAAATGCTGTAGTCTTTTTTATTGTAAAATCATAGTAAAACAGGGTAAAATAAAAGACGCTGGCCTGGTTATCTGGTCCCAGATTAGGCTTAATCCAATAAAAAGGTTTTTACATTGTAAATCACCCCGATGACATCATTTGGCCACAGCCTTGGGCTAATCTAAAGCCTGAAACTGGACCTATATGGGCACACTTTCTATTAAATACACTCACTTAAATGGAGTTAAAAAATAAAGTTTAGCAGCTTCAAATCTAATCTACACACACCAGATGTATGTGGGTCACCCAAGACATGTTTAGGCATGTTTCTTTAATTTTGAACTAACAAGCGCAAGAACCCAATAGTGAACCTATTAGCTCCCCAAACTCCCACTCTCTCCCAAAAATGACTAAATCTACTCTCAACTGGCTCAAACCTTATCCAGATCTACATTAACGTTCCACCATCACCACTAATACCTGCTCACCAGTGATTCTGTGGGGGACCTTACCATAGATGTATAAGGGAAAGGGAGGTAGCAAATGATGCAAAGAAACAGGTAGATACACTCTGTAACTGTGAAGTACAATGTGCATCTATATGGTAAATAGTGCTGATAAAATGGACAGTGAGTGTAAATATGTGTAGGTGGACCTGCTGTGTATCTGTCCACATCTTTCAAGAAAGTGTAAATGTGTTTTTGCTTACTTTATTACTGGAAAGCTGGAAAATGATAGACTCTGATTTTCTACTATCATCTTAAGGTGAATGCAGTAAACTATCAAAGGTAGGAGGCAAACCAGCAAATTAACATATTTCAGCTTGTATAGCAACCATAGAAATGACAAAACTAGACTGCATTTCTACAAGAAAATGTAAAGTTTGATTATGTGCTTGCTGTAAAAGCACCGCTTGGAAAAAGCCAAAAACATTGGTTTGAAGAGTGAAAAAATGTTTGTGTTAACAATAGAATCCTCTGATTCTCCTCATTCAGTGCCTGGCACCGATGAACTCTTAACAAATCATTTAAAGTTCAAGACAGCTGAAGGAATGTACTACATGCATTCATACAACAAACACTTTTTTAAAAACCTGAGCTTTGGTGTCTTAAAGTTTGCTTATGAGTGTGCTGTGTGATTTGCTCTACAAGATTGATTTGTTTCTCTCCTTTTTGTCCCTGTCTGGCAGAGATGGGGACTCGAGTCTGAGACTCAGACTCAAGTCTCACAAAGAAAGACTTGTGACTTGACTTTAGACTTCCCTCAGCGACTCGAGAGTTGACTTGGACTCGGTGCTGTGACTCGTGAGTTAAAACTCGGAAACCATGTTCATTTCATGGAATTATTTATTTATATCTTGCACTCTTTCCAACGACCCGAAAACCGCTCATCTCGCCCCGGTGTCCCATTACTTTCGTCCAAGGTGAGCGGTTTTCAGCTAATAACGGTTTTCAAGGGGTTGTTGGAAAGGGGTCACCGAGCCCCATCTAACTGTGGAGTTTCACATTTAGAGTGGAGATATATTTTTCATATTTAACATTTAGATTTAAGATCATTTAACCCTAGTATGGTGTTCGGGTCTGTGGGACCCGTTTTCATTTTTTATCCAAAAAAAATTGATACGATGAATTATTTTTTTCAAACTGAGATTCATTGGCCTTGGCTCATTTTTGGTAAAGAACATATATCAGAACACATTTTCAATGACTGTACACCCACCATTTTTATTATGTACAGGGTGTTCGACCCGGGGCTATTAAAAGTATGGAAAGTGTAGGTCCTATGCACCTTCACTCTGTCTTCCTCCTGTCTGGGTCTGCTGTCTGAGTGTGTGTGTGTGTGTGTCCTGTTCCTGCACAAAGTTGCAACATTCAAGCACCAACACACCGTCTGCTCTCACATTCCCGCACCTTTTACCCTTCTGTCTTTATCTTCTCATACTCTGTCCCACCTGCAAACTGGGGTTAGGACACTATAAATATGGCTTTGTGTGTGGTTCCTTATCACAACTGATCAAGATGGCCAAAAGATTCTTTCTTCAGGGGGCCTTGCAATTGATTTTGGAAGAGCATGTCGAAGATGATAAAGATGTTGAGGAAGAGGTTTCAGAATGTGAGAGTCTGACAGTTCAGAGTCTGACAGTAACTTTGATGAAGAATAATAATAAGAAGAGGATGAGGCTGAGCATCAACCAGCACCAAAACGAAGACCTGCAGCCAGCTTCAGGACCAACCCGTCAGCAACCAGCTTCAGGACCAGAACAAACGCGCAAGATAGAAAATGAAGAAAGATGGATGTCAAAAAATGAAATTGAAGGGTCGTCTAGCCCAAGAAAGGAGCCACCCCGTATTGCTGCTAATGTAATAAGGATGCAACCAGGACCAACACGAATGGCAGTTAGTCATGTGCAGGACATAAAGTCTTCTTTTGAGCTTTTCATCCCAGATCCCATCCAGAAAATATTCTGGATTTCACTAATCTGGAAGGAAAACATGTTTTTCAAGAAAGGTGGAAGGAGATGGACCAAACCCATTTACATGCCTACTTTGGGGTTCTTATCCTTGCTGGAGTTTTCAAGTCCAATGCAGAATCCACAAAATCCCTGTGGGATGCAGAAACTGGCAGAGAACTTTTCGGTGAGACTATGTCTCTGGAAAACTTCCACAGAATTTCCAGGATTATCCGCTTTGATAACCGAGACGACAGACCAGCTCGACAGCAGAGGTTATGGCCAACAGCAACAAAAAGAAGTGCTCCGAAGTGTGTGGACCCAAGATGGACAGAAAAACCCAATATACATGCTTCAAGTGCAAGAAGTACACATGTAACACACACACACTAAAACTCTGTCACTCATGTGTTGTTTAGGCTGATGCGAAATCACAGTGTGTTCAATGGGGCTTATGTGTTGAGACTGACATAGTTACAATATGTGTTCAGCTTTTGTTATATAAACTGACCTGAATGTGTTGCATTTCTAATAAAGTTCAATGAATAAAAATCTATAGTTATGAAAAATCTTGCTTCATTAGTAAATGTGTTGTTTTTTCCTACTCATATCTTGATTATATCTTGATTGATTATATAACTCATAACTGATTTTTATTACGTTTTATTAGAAAACAAACAAACAACGAGGAGCATATGAATTCATAAATGTAATCTTACAAAGGTAAAGGGCAAATATGAACTATATATGCAGTTCATATGGCTTTTAACTGGGATGAAGTAAACATTTGTTGGGTATTTCAACATAAAATTGTTTGATCGTGTTGATTTGAAAACCCCAAAATGGAGCGGGTCAACCAGACCCACAAGCACTGGCTGAGTACCAAAAATATTAACACCACACAAGGGTTAAGGCAAATCCTCCATGTTGGTGAGGGCATATCACAGCATGCAGCCCCGCCCCCGGCTAAGTAACAGCCAATTGGAATAGCCTGGTGTGGCCAATTAGCATATCTTCTAAAAGTTCAGAGCTCAACATTTTTACAGCTCAAAAATCCCACAATTAGATTTGCCGTTATCACTCAAAGACTTGAGACTTGACTTGGTCTTGAGCACAAAGACTTGGGACTTGACTTGCACTTGGTAAAAATGACTTGTGAACATCTCTGCGTTCTGGTTGCTTTAGTGGTGACTACTCGCTCTCGCTCTCACTCTCTCTTGATTTTTTTAAACGATCAATACTCGGCCCATGGTCAAACACAAAATCTGATCAAAATCTGAATACACATTCTCTACACCGACAATTTTCTGTTGGAACCATGCCAATGTTTCAAAAATTGTAGAGGAGAAGAGGTGCCAAATTCCAAAACTAATAATCATAAAAATAAAAATGAAGAACAGTACTGACAAAATCTCACTAAAATGACAATTAAACTGTTGACTTTCATCATTTAGCATTCATTCTCCACCTGTTAATGAATGTACTGGTAGAAGGCATCCCAGACTGTTTTAGACAGCTGTCTATTTTCACAGTGGCATTAAAACTGCTATCAAATCCTCAGTGGACTGAGAGACGCTTCAGCGCGCTGTGGCTGGCAGAAGGGAGCGTGTGGCGGAGAACTGTAAAGAAGTTTGCAGGTATAGCCGTGTAATAATGATTACTGAAAGGAGTCTGTGAAGACTGGCTATGCCTGTAGGCCTACTAGCCATCACACTCACACACAGTGCTTCCCCATATTGTTGTCTTAACCCAGTGTGGCCTTAATCTCTCCCTGTGCTGCCAGCCTGCTCCGGAGTAACACTTTGTCAATGTGGTCTTAGGCCGCAGCTAAAGAGAGAAAAGAGGCAGAAGAAAAGAAAGCAATGGAACAAGAAGGCGAGAAAATGCTCCTTTTAGAGCTGCCTGCCTCAAGTGCTTCCCATGTGTGTCTAAAGGGGAGCTTTAGAGGTGGAGGGCCATTAGGGCAGAGGGATTATTAGATTTGTAAGGGGGGCTGGGTAAGGGGGTATGACCCTCCTGTAGCCCCCCTTCAACACGCCCCCCCCACACCCACACACAGGAGCTACTTACTTGTACACACAGAGTGCCAAATGTAATGATCTGACGACATCTCAGAATTGGATGCTTGAAAATTGGCTTGTTGTGTGATATGAGGGTCAGAGGAAGGAGTGGTGTTGGGGGTGTGACCGGAGCACGTCTCTCATTAATGGTAAGCAGTAATGAAAGCAGGTCTGGTGCGAGCTCTGGAGTGGACAAGAGGTGGCGGAGAATGAAAGAATAGAAATTGGGAGTTTAGTGAATTTTGGCTGGGCTAAAGAATTGCTAGTGAAAGGAAGGAGCACAAAGTGGCTGGACACTGGACCCAACATGCTTGGAGTTAACTCTGGAAACAGCAACACACTTTTAAATGTGTCCACTGTTTCCACATTAAATGGATCTGTCTTGTTGATGTAACTTGTTTCACATTACATTTTTCAATTTACTCTCTATAGCAGTCCTTGTGTGGATTATAATGTACACGTTCGGCTTAATTACAGTCATTAGACTTGATTGATTAAATTTCATGCTTTAGCTTTTTTCCCCCTCTTCCCAGTTCAGCTGTGTCCAATCTTTTGAGTATTATATCACACAGAGAAGCTTAAGATGTGTTTCACTTTAATGTCTACTTGGACAAAGTACTTATTTTGTAATTGATATTTTAATTATTGTTGTAATTATTATTTATTAATATTATTAATGATAAAAAATGATGATTACTGTTTTATTTTTGGTACTACTCACTACTAATAATAACATATTTGTAAAACGTAATTGTTTTATGAATAACAACAACAATAACAATAATAATAGTAATAATAATAACAACAACAACAATAACAATATTAATAATGATAATAATAATTATTATTATAATTAATATTAGTAATAAGAATAATAATAATAATAATAATAATAATAATAATAATTATTATTATTATTATTATTATTACTATTATTATTATTTTATTGATAAATGACATGGTAAGACTTCCCTGACAAACAGTTTTGTTTATATTAAATTCTATTACAAGCCATGGAGTGAAAAGCAGCGAACAGCACAGAAATCAGTTTTAGACATAAAAAATTATGCGAAAGAGAATAAAGTCAGTATGTTTGACTGTTTTTGTTATGTATCAAAAAGCTTTCCATAAACGTGACCTTTGTCCTGATTGGCTGTGCCTCATTTCACTACAACAAACCAGAGTTCAGAACAACAGGACAAAACAGGAAAAACAGCACCATATGGGCCCTTCAATGCCAATTAAACAGCTGATTAGCTCAAATACAGACATATTATTCCAAATGGAATTGGTGGAAGTGATTGGCCTCCCTGTTTAGTGCCTCATTTAAATGGGATTTGCAGCCCAGTTTCCATGTATGGACTCGGAATGAATGGCACGAGCAGCGTTCACTACAGCAAGCTCTTATTTTGGAAACGTGAGGAAACGTTTTTGTGATATGGATCCTTTAATGACCTTTAAGCAGCTTATCAGTGTAAATACACACAGATTGCTTCAAATAGGATTGGTGAAAATGTATTGCTTGAAACGTTTACACATTGAGTACTAAGTCTGCAGCTCCCCCCTCTCTCTCTCTCTCTCTCTCTCTCTCTCTCTCTCTCTGTCAGGAGAATGTCACTTCGCTGCTGGAGAATTTAACGTTGCTTTTAACCTGTGCTGCCATGTAATTACCTTGACATTTACCCTTCATTAAATCAACTCCCCCTCCCTGGACTGATTTATCTCACTCTCCCTCTCTCTCTCTCTCTCTCTCTCTCTCTCTCTCTCTCTACATTCTGGAGGGGCTGTAGTAATTACGCATGCTAATATGAGTCTCTGTCGTGTAAAACACAGTAAATACAGTGCCAGGCTGTCCTTACTGTACGGCAGGAGCGAAGGGCAGAAGTGCTATTAAACGGGCGTGATGGGTTTGAATGGGAGAGTCACCGATGAGGGAGACATCCGTTCCTTCCCCTTCGTTCGGCCTGTTCTCCGCCTTCCGTTATTACGACAACTGGCTGGGAATTGGCGCAGGCAGGGAACGATCCACCGGGGACTCGTCAATCAACCTCCCCAAACGGCAGGCCGAATTGAAATTTCATCTGCATTTGAATTAGCAACATTATTCGCCAATTTAGCTCAGAGTGAACATTTTTCCATTGGAGATGGAATTAAATTAGAAAATGAGTGAGTCTTTAATTTCCAGATTATAAATCAGGGCGTATAATTCACCTAGCGCATACCTTAAGGGCAAGCACATTATCCTAAGTGACATTTTATCTCCTGACCGTGAAGCTGATGTCCTGATGGCGAAGTGTCACACAAATCTCATCCCGCCGAGGCAGGCGACGGGTGGAATACATCTTCCCTCTCAGAGGAAGACATAACATTAGAGCCACTTCCTGCTCGAGAGCTTATTTGACATGAAATTGGGTAGTTCTGCCGAGCCCATAAACGCTGGAAGGACTTCTCAAAAGTGGGGGGAAAAAATTCTCTAGTGAGACGATTATTTAAATCTGAGAATTTCCTCCAAAGACTCTGTCGATAGGGCTGTCTATTGCTTGTTGTAGTTCAAAGCTCTGTTTAAAACGAGCTTGGTACCTGACTGGCATGCCAATGTCCTGCATCTCTTCTCTGGCAGACAACATACCATGCAATTTTTGTTAAAGTACTGAGTCAGGCTGAGTGGTATGACAGTAATAAAATATACCAGAGGTTTAAAAAAGGGCCTCTTGAGTGGCCCAAGCTAGTGATGTTAAGTTCAAGTGTGGGCTCTCTCTGGGTGGACAGGACGTCCCTCCCTCTCCCCCATCACTCAGTGGGATGCCAGTTAGTGCCTGTTAGCCAATGTAACACAATAAGCATGTAGCGATCTCTTCTATAGGCGTCAACACGTCCAAAAACGGTAGATCCAGGAGTTATAGTGGGTCTTCATGCCTTGGAATAATTTGTTATCGTTCTCCCTCCCACTGTTGACAGTTATCATGTAACTGGGATATTTAGGGCTGTGGTGCACATATGTTTGCTTATTTCCAAGAAAGCCAAGCATCTTGCTTATCTCATTGGCATATTTGAATAAGTATTTACATCTCATTTGCAATATATTTCCTTTATTTTTTTCTCTGTTTTATTTTTGCAGTGTAGAAACCAACACACATTTTTCCCACGTTCTCCTTAGTCTGACATATTCCGGAACCAGACAGAGTAATATGCGCCTTTGTCAACCAGTAGCCTTTTCTTCTGCTACATTCAACCATATAAATATCATGAGTGGACTCTTTTCCTAATAAAGACAAAATCATGGCGTTAGCAGCAATAGTCTGTGTGTCTCCTTACAATGCAATGCGCCTAAATGAGGCATGCAGTAGAGTAGTCTGTTCATTGTAATCACTCATGCAGTAAAATATTCTCTCACTGACTTTATGATCTTTTTGACAGGCAGTTCAGCTGGACAGCCTGTGCACTGACAGTATTAAACGTGGATACTACAGAGTAAGATCACAGAGAGATAAATATTTGAGAACGGGGGCTGATTGGAAGGGAATTGTGGTGAAATGATGATCTAAAAACTGTACAACCATATACATATATATATGTATACAACCATTTGGCCCACAATTATTTTATCATATATATTTTATTTTGAAAGTTCCTTGCTTTTTGTGCTCATGAGTGCACAAGGCCTGCAGCTCTAGGCATATTTATGTCTATGACTCTACATCTCGGCTGTTTTTATAATATGGACGAAAGCGAAAACCGGCCGAGACCTAGAGCACTGCGTGGACAAAAGAATTGGGACACCTGATAATTACACCCACAGAGAATTTAATGACACCGCATTCTGATACATAGACTTTCATATGGACTAACCCTAACCCCCCCTGCAACAGCTATAATGGTGCCCCTGCCCTGCAGAAGCAAATAGCTTTGGTTTTATTTTTGATTTGATTACATTAATGTTTACATTGAGATTTACAGAAATATTTGAACTGAAGCTGTGTGACTGTGTTAAAGGGAAGACTGCTGTTAAAAAGCTCATTATTTTTTTTAAAGTGTTTGCAAATCAAATTCTATTCCACTTTTGTTCATATAGCAGCACTTTAAAAATAAAAGTGAACAATACACTAGTTTTGAATTAGTGATTAAATTTTGCATATAGCAACGTTGTTAATCGCATAAAATAATGTGATTAATCGCAATTAAAATTGTAAACGTTGCCCAGCATTTATATATATAAATATATATATATATATATATATGTATATATATATATATATATGAAATAATCCTTTCTCTGCATTTAACCCATTGACCAAGTGAAGCAGTGGGCAGCCAGCGATGCAGCACCTGGGGAGCAGTGTGCTGGTACCTTGCTCAGGGTTATCTCAGTGATGCCACTTGCAGTCCATGGCCTTTCGACCGCAGGGGCAACTCCATAACCACCAGACTACCAGTTGCTACTAGCTACATGTGCTAAGCTACAAATTTTCGACACCCAACATGTCCTGGCAGATTCACTCACCTCAAATCTGCCTCTAAGAGATATTAAGAATCGCAAATTAAGCTGACAGACCAATGACTTTTGAATTAATTATTAAATATTTATACGTATTTGTGTGTAGCCTATGTGAGAGAGAAGGAGTGTGTGTGTGTGTGTGTGTGTGAGAGAGAGAGAGAGAGAGAGAGAGAGAGAGAGAGAGAGAGAGAGAGAGAGAG
>JBBPDH010000001.1:30712896-30723624 GCA_037974565.1 Clupeocharax schoutedeni | reverse complement strand
CCTGGACTTGAGACTTGCTTATGTTGACTTGAAACTGGACTTGAGACTTGCTTAAACTGACTTAAGACTAGACGTAAAACTTGTTTAAACGGACTTAAGCCTGGACTTGAGACTTGCTTATACTGACTTAAGCCTGGACTTGAGACTTGCTTAAACTGACTTAAGACTGGACGTGAGATTTGCTTATACTGACTTGTGACTTAAGACTTCCCTGCTTGGGTTTTGACTTAGGAGTTAAGTCTCTAGACTTCATAGTTGTTCCCACCTCTCTGTTATGACTTCATCCATTCATTCACCTATAAACATATCCACAGAAAGACATGGTTAAGTGTCTTTTGATCCTACAATAGAGCTGTGTGTCAACCAATTGACTCTTTTATAATGTTGGAATAGCAATACAGAGTTAGATTAAATAAAATTTAGCAACTTGAAGATCAGATGGTGACCTCCCAATGTAATTGATACTTAGTAAGGAGTGGGAACCGGATCCTAAAGTGTGGCCATGACTTTGTAAAGTATTGGAACTAGATAATTAAGTTGTGGGTATTGATTCCTTGACATAGGTGTGAGAACATTTTTCTAATGCTTGGACATTACTTAGCAAAGGTGTGGGAACAAGATGGCCGACATTTCAAACACTCTTCAAAAAGGACATTGAAGTAAGTGGAGGAAGAAAAAAGTGGGAATAAACTCTTAATTTTCTGCATATTTTGGTGCAAAAGTTTAGGTCAAAGTCGAACCATCATTCGGGCATCATTCGGGCTTGAGACATATCAACAGGGGTCCATTTCTTCTTGCGTTTAAAGACCTCGTGATGGAATCTGGCTTTATTATGAGGCTGCTGTTTGATTATACAATACAATAAAGTAGCCCTGCTGCAGCACTGGCACGGAGTCATTGTGAGCTGCTTTTTCAATGAGTAGTGGCACGAGCCATAATAGGCAGTTTCCTCCGGTGGATAACACTGATATCTGTTTCTGACTGATCGCACCTGTCAGGGTGAGTTGAGTAGTACTTTTGCATTCTAGTGCTGGTTAAACTGCCATATTGTGTGTAAGTGCGTCGATGTTCGCCTGGCACAAATTAAATCAAGCCCTGTGTTACCCGAGAGAGAGAGAGAGAGAGAGAGAGAGACAGAGAGACAGAGAGAGAGAGAGAGAGAGAGAGAGAGAGACAAAGACTGAAGAGAAGAGCTCACTTTATCTCTCTCTCTTTCTATTTTCCTCCACATAAACGTCATAAACGTCACTTGGCAACCTCAATCACCCCCCTCCTCCCATCACCACCACCACCACCACCACCACCACCCCACCTTCTCCTACTAGATCCAAAATTACCGGCAGCTGAGGAGCAACGAGTGGCCCCAAACACAGCTGTCCGAGCCCGAGGGAGGGGGACGAGTGGAGTGGTGGATGAGGGAAGAGAGGAGGAGCGGGAGGGAAAAAAAAGAAAAAAGAAAAGATCTTAGCGAGCCGGCGTGAGGACAAAGCGGCTGAAGAGGCGCTAGCTAATGCGGGCAGCTGGAGAGAGCTGGATGGTGCCCAAGGTTACATAAGCTACTACAGGCTGAGAGAGCTGATTGGCGGGATCAAGCCAACACTTTGGCAATGAGAGCGAACGGATCTAATGACTGCTTATCATAAAATGGCCTTCGCCGCAAACTTCAATGGGCTTGGCCTATTATAGCTGAGATAGGGCTCTTTTAAAGAGAGAGAGAAGGAGAAGCAGAAAGAGCGAGAGAGAGAGAGAGAGAGAGAGAGAGCACAGACAGGGGATAATTATTGGCTTTATATTGACAGAATAATAAATCATTTTAATATGCTGAATTTTGATCTGTCGAATGTATT
Organism: Clupeocharax schoutedeni; assembly: GCA_037974565.1. NCBI lineage: Eukaryota > Metazoa > Chordata > Actinopteri > Characiformes > Alestidae > Clupeocharax > Clupeocharax schoutedeni. The sequence goes on along the minus strand of JBBPDH010000001.1, from coordinate 30,721,777 downwards.
GTATTAAAGTAAAAACGGTGGAATTTCTTTTTAATGTCTACAGTGTTGGGCGAATGTCCGGTCTTACACTGCAGATGTCATTCTTAGAGCCTCTGAGATGGTTTAGGATTAAGATAAGGGCCTAAAACCACCACTACCACTGCCGTCTATAATTCATCCTTCAAACCCATGACCCCGTCCCCACCCGGCAACCTCAGCTGAACAGATTACGGCTGATATCAAATCTAGCCTCGGGCCATTCTATTTCTGCACAGACTCTATGGCCACCACTGGCTGTGCGAAGCTTGCGCTGGGATGGGCTTCCAGGCCCACCAGATGGGATCCGTGTTGTAATTCAGGCCCGGAATCCCCTCATGGCTTATTCAGATGACATTAGCTGACACTCATTTGCTTACAGGAGACAAATTAAATCATGTTCATGTCAAAAAGAGTTCAGAGCGCCATCTCCTCAGAGGCAGACATGCGAGCTCTGTGATTTGCATGAGCTTTGGAGGTAAATAGTGTTTCCTGAGAAGCAAATGTGGCCTTTTTACTAACAATGAATTAACATAACAGCGTCACTGTAAATGTAAAGTTTGGGACTATAGGCCTGCACAATAGTCACAATGCTGGGCTCAACATTGCTGATATCGCAGAAGGCTGCAGTATGCAAATGAGCCCTCTAACCAATCACAATGCTGGAATCGCTCTGACCAATCACAGTGCCGGACGCTTTCGAGAATTCATGCACATGGCTGTAATCAGGTTTCATGTATTTTAGGTTATATACAGGAATAACTTTGTAATATGAGTTAAACTAGCAAGCAATATTTTTAAACAGGCTTTCAGTATCTGAATATTTTGAGAGCATCACTAAGTTATTAATTGTTACATAATATACTGTAATTACTTACAGGGCCTTGATCTTTGAAATGTGAGGCTTTATGAAAAGTCATTTGAATATAAATTAATTCAGATCATTATACACCAATCAGACATAACATTTAAACCACTGCCAGGGGAAGTAAATAACATTGGTTATCTTGTTGCAATGGCTCCCTGTAAAGAGGTGGAACATATTAAGCAGCAAGTAAACAAGTGAGTTCTTGAAGTTGATGTGTTGAAAGCAGGGGGATTTTGACAAATGTCAGCTTATAATGGCTCGACGACTTGTTCTGAGCATCTCCAAACCAGCAGGTCTTATGGGGATTTTCTGGTACACAGTGGTTGGTGCCTGCCAGAGGTGGTCACAGGGTCACTGATGTGTGTGAGGAGTGAAAACAAAAGAGCTACTTTAGCACAAATTGTTCTCAACCAATGGGCATGCAGACATTCTGGGTACATCTGCAGAGAGGAGACACAAGTGTTCAGAGACTTTCGGTGGTGGCAGCTGCTGCTCTGTTTTTTTGGGAGTTGCCTTTCCGATGAGAAGGCCATGGGTTTGAAACCCAGGGCTGTCAGTGGCACCACTGAGGTACCCTTAATTTAGGTACCATCCTCAAAAACTACTCCCTGGGTCCTGGGTGCTGCTTCACTTGGTCAATGGGTTAAATGTAGAGATTTTATATTATTCACACTGTGTTCATGCATGAAGGGGCCATTTTACTTAACTTTACAGGGCATATAATCAGTTACAATCTACACACATAACATCTATTGACTGTGTTCTTCTGAATTATAAATCTATAAGTATAAACAAGGATATAAAAAATAAACGCATTGCAAAAATAATACAATGAGTACTTTGCTCCATGTTGGCAGATATGTACGGCTTCGAGAAATCTGCTGTAAGACACAACTAGCTTATTAGCAGTATTGCAAATTGTATATTCATTTTTTGGCCCATTCCTCTACACTGTCTCCCAAAAGTCATGTTAGGGAGCTTGTGATGGACTTTTCCTTTCAAAAATGTACATTTTCTAGTGGATTCAAGTCAGGAAAACCTGGTTCTGAGCAGGAAGGTCTCCAGTCCACTGGACAAAGCCACGCAAGCACCTTCAGTACCTTGAGTTGGTTTGGCTTAATGTTTAAGGTTGTTGTTGTTGATACATCTTCTCCCCAAATTCGCTTGATTAGTAAGCTGGATTAGATTGTGCTCCAGCATCTCCTGGTACATCACTATTCATTTTTCCATCCATGGTGTCCCCGTATGTTTGCCATATTTTGAACAGTTGTGTGAATTATATAGGCCAAACTAATGCAGAATGAGGCTTTAGCCAGATTTCCTACTACAGTTTAAGCCCAAAGCAATGGCAACATGCAGCAATATAATGGTGATACCAGTATTTTGTCCATGCTGTGCAACCCAAGAGCCTACTATAAAAAGGATAGAAAAACACATGAAATAAATGCTTTTATCTTTTTCTGTGACAGAGAAGTAGATAAAAGGATGTCAAAGAGATAAACACACTTTGGTCAGACAAAAAGCAGAGTGTTATTTAGAGCTGCTGCCTGAAACATTTACTGCTGTGTGTTTTCGAAGGGCCTTGAAGTGCTGAAGTTTTACAGCGGCTTGTTAAAATAAGGGTACGTCTTAAAGTGCATGTGTTTTAAGGGTAGAGAAATGCATATATGAAGGTGCCAATTCAGGTAAGAACACTGTAATAAAATGATACATGTATATGTATAATAATATTTAAGAAAACCCGTATTCTGTTTTCAGCCAAATGTAATTTTTTTCCCAGGTTTTTAGCCGCAAAATTCTATAAAAGCTCTCCCAAAGCTTAGTGTTTGATTCTCTATTTATCACTAATGCAAATGTAGAACTATGTCAAATCTAAAACTGTGTATTCAGTATTTCTGACCTTTACCAAAAACAAATTAATGTAATAGAAATGACTTGCTGTTACATTTGAGATTATATGTTCTGAATCTTTTTTTCTTTGCTTAGAGAGTCGAAATTGAACGGGCATGTTCGTTGAGGAGTCGGGACCCCCCTGGCCTGGAGGACCAGGCCGTGCTGCAGCCGATATGAATTACCCACAAGTACCGCAGAACAATAACCAAAAAAAAACCAAAGTGTGGTCCATCCATTCCAGCAGCATCTACAAGAAATCAATATCAATACTTAATGCAAGCTGGGTGAAAAATGAGCCACGATAACAGGGGCCGTGATAACAAAGCAAATGAAAAGACCTCTGAGTGCCTCCCTCCTGGTGGGGCCAGAAGAAACAGGAATGGAGAAAAACAGAAATGGAAGAAAGGGTGGGGGTTCCTTTGTTTCCAGCTTTGGCGTCGGTTTGTATGTGGTTTATATGAATGTGGTATATATGGTGATGGCTGGTGGTATTGTTTGATTAAAGAGATCGTTTGGTGATCACATAGTTTACAACTACTCCATCATCCCTTATATCATCAAAACAGCCTAAATCCTACCACGCAAACACGCCTGTCTTGTTAAGTCATCTGAAACAGGCTCGCTTATGTGGTTTCTGACACAGTATGATATGTAGTTATCTATAAAATGGGCTAAAGAACACTGCATAATGTCTGAATTGGGTCTGTATTCTTTTAGCATGTATTATATATTATTCAGCCTTCTAGTTTGAGGCCTGCACAAAGCTATCAGGTGGAGCAATACGCTTCTATTGCTTTTAGTTGTAGCATTGTAGATTTAGTGCAAATATACAGGTGCCAGAAAGGGTTCTTTGCATAGCATAACCATTTTTGGTTCCTGAATAACCTATCAAATCCATGGTTCTTAAAAAACACATTTTTTAAATGATATGTGATCGTGAAGAACTTTTGATGATAGAGCCTCCACATAGTGTCTATATTTTGGAAGATGCCACAAACGGAACGAAAATGATTCTTCTATGGCGTTGTTTGGTCTTCGTGGTCTGGAGTTATGGGGCCATTGTTGATTACTGTAGATGGTTTAGGAGATATGATGCAGATATTAGTGAGCATTAGGGAACATAAGGGAAGACAGCAGAAAAGAAGAGTCAAGTGCCATTGGCATAATATACCACAGTTAACAGGAATATAATGCACTTAACAAAAGAGTGCCTCAGATGTTCTTCTAGTGCTTATGCGCTCTCTTTCTCTCTCTCTCTCTCTCTCTCTCTCTCTCTCTCTCCCTCTCTCTCTCTCACACACACACACACACACACTCATTCTCATCACCAGAAGGGGGCACTGTAACCAAGTTCTCTGAGTGCTCATGCAGGCCTGCTTTTCAGGACACACAAAGAAGATGTTAATTTTGTTCACTCCTAGTCAGAACACTCAGTGGGCCTTTCCCCCATTTCACAGATGTGCGCGGTGACAAAAAGCATTTCAGAGTGGTTATTCGGCGAAAACGCTGCTTTAAATAAACCCTCCGGACTTGCCGTCTCAAATTGCTTGCTCTCACTATGAAAAACCAACAAATCCAGAGGTACTGGTCTGAGCTTCAATTCTACCATTAATTCTTAGACTTAATACTGAAGTACATCTTCATTTAATTTAATTTTACAGTGTGTTCTGTTAACTCTTCATACATCACCCACTCCCAGAGCTCATGGATGACTTTATTAGTGTGTAAATGAAGTCCCACAGTGAGTGACACTGTACAAACCAATGAAACAACAAAGATCCACTATTCAGAAACAGACACCTCTCAGTGGGAACCAATAATAATATGCTGATGGCTGACAATAAAATGCGATAAAATAGTGTAAGATGGCCTGTGGCCTTTTAGTTTCAGATGAAAAAGCTAAATTATATATCTGCCATATTTGAAATGGTCCCCTGATCACTATGGCATCCACTGGAAAATCAGTTGCATTATTTTATATGAGCAGTTTGTCAATAGACTGCATGTGGTGTATTGAACTTCTCGTAACAGTCTAATTCTATTGCATACAACCGGGCTCATTATGGGTACTTAGAACTGTTCTGGTTCTAAGATTTTATCAAGGATGCATTAGGAGGTAATTGTGTGGACCTGGGTAGTTGGGAAGTTTCCCAGAATACCCTGAACACAAAGCAGGGCAATGGCAGCAAAAGAATGGCCACTTGGCTGTGATTATAGTATTATTTGTCTAATCATTTCCTGCCATTGGCCATTTTATAGGCCCACAACATGAACACATTCATTTTTTTATTAAACAAATGTGAGCTATTTGATGCATTGTATGTTACTTTACTCTTTGTCAGTTAAGGTCTGATTAAGGTCAAAACACAGGGTCAGGCCAATGTGAGATGTACTGTCAGCATGAATGCCTCTGCACCCTCTCATCCTTGGGAGTCTGGATTCTGAACTTGCTAAGGTTCACACTCCTAAGACTAGGAATCTCTACTTGACATACTAGAGTTTACTAACTTCTAGACAAGAATCCTAAACCTCTAGTATTCAATCTAGGTCTTCAGTACTATAAATGATACTAATGCTAATAATGCTAATAGGACATTCTAGACTAAACACAGATGTTTACAACTTGCAAAAACACATTAGTGACTTGAATTGGAGGGTGGAGGTAGCTCAGTGGGTAAGATACTTGCCTCCAGACCAAGAGGTCACAGGTTTGAATCCTACCTTCAGCACCACCACTGGGTCCCTGAGCAAGACCCGTAACCCCAAGTTGCTCCAGGGAGACTGTCGTTGAGAATGGAAGTCGCTTTGGATAAAAGTGTCTGATAAATGCCATAAATGTAAATGAATCTCTAGACTTATTGGGCCAGATTCCCAGACAGGGTTAAGCCTAGTCTTGGACTACCGTTTCCTTTTCAATGGAAAATGTCTATTCCCAGCACTACATAATCTAGGACTAGGCTTAATCCCTGTCTGGGAAACCAGCCCATTGTGTTTAACCTTAAACCTGCTGTAGCTCACTCTACCTGGCTACCATTGTGTTAAGTGAACGAATTTATCTGAAGGTGGAAGAGACTGAATAGAAATATAGCTGTGTCGTTATTTTTACCTACAGCGTTTACTTGATTGAAATATGGGATCATTCATGTCTGCCTCTTCTAGGCCTGACTTGGCTTGGTGTAACGTACAGGTGAACCGCACCAATTAGTCTGCCGAGGTCGCGGTAGTTTTGCTTTGTGGAGGCCTGGTGTCATGTTCATGTTGTGAAGAGTCTTGGAGCTCCACTGCTCCCCGAGGCAATCCCCTCAGAGGCCCGCTAAAGTGTTCATCGGCCTCTGTCAGACAAAGGCAGACAGATATCCCTTTCTGACGTGCATAGTTTGTATCGTCTTTTCACTACAAGCTCCGGCAATCACGGCAATAGGGCCCACTGGCAGCCAGTCAACAGCAGACGAGGCTTTGAACCCAGCCTTGGCCCGGCTGGGCTTATAGTTTACACCTGGGGTCTACTGAAGGATCCATATTAGCAGCACAATGAAACTGCCTTTGAGGGGTTTGAGGTATTATGTAGCGGTAAGAAAAGGTCAGCTTGATTGGAGAAGGGAAGGAGAGGAGGGGGCTGACCTGCTATGCTAGTGTGACATGACAAGAAGGCCTTGTCGTGCTTTGTGAACAGCCAGGTTTGGGCTGGAGGCAAGCCACAGGTTGTGCTGCTTTAAGAAAAGAGACGGCTTCATTACTCTCAGGACAGGCCGTCATGCCAGTGCTCACACTCCAGCGGCACTATTCCTCATCCTCTCCTCACCCCTCCTCACATTCTGTTTAATTTTTTGCTTTACAGGAATACTTTGAGAAAACAGCAAGTCTATAATCTATAATCCTTGTATGGTGTCTGAGTTCTGATCTGCGGTTTTTCACTGGAGCCGTGAGGCTTAATGTAGCTACTGTAACAGGTAATAAAAGCTTGTATATTAATTAGCATTAGCCACTTAGTTATTGCCGACATGTCCTCAAAAACACTTAAGTTAAAAATAATTAAATAAAATCCCAAATAAGCTTAAGCAAGCCCTAATGCTGAATATGTCACGAAAGAAAGGGCCAGGCTCCCTTTGGGGTATATGCTCATTCCCATAAGACACAGGAGAAGTCCCCTCACTGTCATTTTCAAAAACGTTTTTTTTATTATTATTAAATGAGTAATTACAACAATTTTTAAGTAAAAATTAAGGATCATTTTTTAACACATTTTCATATTGCAGCTTTATGGCTTTTATGTATATAATTTATGTGTATATATATATATATATATATATATATATCTGTATCATTCACTATACTAGCAATTTGTTAATAAAAATTGTAAAAAAAAATAAAAAAGAGTGTTTTATAAATAATGTAATTAAAGTTGTATTCTTCTTATTGTTATTATTTTATTATTCTGACGACAAAATGAGTCTGAACTGGGGAGGAAGAAGGTGTATATCGGATTTTCCTTTCAACAGTTCCTTTTAATAAAGCATAAAACCATGTTATAATAAGCTCAGTTCCAGTAGAACTTTCCTTCTTCTCTCTTCCTTGCCTCCCTTTTATTCATTGCTTATTTTTAACCTCCTCATCCATTTAAACAGGTCTACCAACATATAATTACTCTCTCTCTCTCTCTCTTTCCCTCTCTGCCACCGCCCCCCTGTTCTGGTTCAGCTTTTTTGGGTAAGCTATGCCAGCCGCTTGCAAGGTGCTCGTTAAGCGAGTGTGCTTAATTATATAAGAAGATAATTGCATGTAAATGCAGGGCCTAAAAGCAGAGGCGCTGGCTTCAGTGTGCTGGCAGTATCAGTGAGCGCTGGCACGGGCCGCTGTGTTTGTTTATTTTAGAGCAGGGTGATTACATTGACATCGCTAATGAAGTTAATATGTTGGGCGTCCGAGTCCAAGGTGGCGGCTGCCCAAATTGGGTGCAATTAGTCTGTAAGCACACACACACACACACACACACACACACACACACACACACACACACACACTCCCTCTTGGTATCCGGGCTGTTATTGTCTATAATTTGCATAATATCAAAGTCTGAAGTTAATCATATTGCATTAAGTACATTCGCCAAAGGAAATGCCTGTATCGGCCTGATCCGTCACGATAGGCCAACTTTCAGTCGCTACAGTCGAAGACCTGCTGCTGTTGTCATAAAAGCCTAAATGGAAGCACAATTATTTACCGGCTATTATTCTAGTCTTTACTTGCCGGAAAAAATCATATCAAACCGAGGTAATTGCGCAAAATCAGGATGTTTTTTCTTTTTTTTTATATCCTCGCTTGTCAGATGCGAGTGCGCAGGCCGCAGACTCCCCCCGCCACCCCACCCCACCCCACTCCGTTGTTAAATGATGAGGTTTAAACCCCAGTCAATTTCAGCGCACGTCAAATAAAGGATTATTTATGGTGTTTTAAGCAGCAGAAATCAAGGGGAGTGGGCAGACCGAGGGCAGCCCCGCAGGGGTCCTAAGGGATGTCCCTTTGCTACTGATGACATGCGTCGTCCATTATGCCCTAACAAGGGACCGGCGGCAGGGGGCTTATGAGAGGGGTCGTTGCCCTCGGCAACAGAAGGCTGGCCCCCTCTGGGACCGTCAGCACTGGGGAGTTCCTGAGGAATCTGCTCTTACCAACACACACACACACACATATACACACACAGTACGCAGACTGCCATGCTGGCCCCCGACCAAAACACCAGACAGATGGCTCTGAGGGACAACTGGCCCCCAAGTCCAGATTCAGGATCAGATTCAGCCTCCTAATCATGAACCTTCACCCTTAAACTAAGAAATGCTGAACTGTTCTGAGAACAGAACTGGAGCACACAAGAGGAGGGAACTGTGGGGCTTGAGCAAAAAAATTACGTTACAACTGCAATACATTAAATGCATTGGTGAGTCAATAATGCGTCAAGACTCTTCTCAGTCCTGGCTCCCCAGTGGTGGAATGAACTCCCTCTTCTGGTCCGATCGGTAGAGTCCTTCATGGTCTTCAAGCGTCGCCTCAAGACCCACCTCTTCAAGGAGCACTTTGACGACTAACTATCTCTTCCCTACTGTTTAC
>JBBPDH010000001.1:30700556-30712796 GCA_037974565.1 Clupeocharax schoutedeni | reverse complement strand
GATAGTTGGTATAATGATGATATAATAATCATATGCTGAGTGTTTGTGAAGAAACAGTGGTGTCTGACTGACACTGAATATATATGTGCCACAGTGTGGCCTGTCTGACTCTACACTGAAAATACTGAAACAGCTCTTGATTGGTGCTGCACTTTAATAAAAACACATGCAGGTCTATTGAAGATCTAATATTACTCAGCATTCAGAAAGTGGATGTGACTGAAAAAACTGAGAGCAGATCTGAAATCAGCATGAAAAACTGGTTTAGAAAAGTGTGCTGTGATTTCTGATAAATTAATCAGAATGAATCCTGTTAAAGCCTGAAAAAGTGAGTACTACTGCATTACTTTAAATACAAACACAACTGTGTTGAATAAATATAAAGTCAATTTATAGACTATTCACGATGATTTTGTTGCCAAAAGTCTTTAGACATTCAGAAGTGCTTTCCCCTTTGGATATTCCACAGCATCTAAGTAACACATCTACCATTTGACATGTAAGTTGATGTTTGATTACTTGCATGTTGTTCTCTAACCCTGACTAGTTTAGCCTCTAGACAGATGTTGAGAGTTCAATAAGGACCTCATCTTCTGACCCTAGCTCTCCCTGGAGTCTCTTCCACCGCCCTCCGGGGGTCACTGTGTAAAAATATGATACGTTATTTACTTAAAAATATTTGTAAATGCTGTCGGTGCAAGCTGGCCCCTTGTGCCATGTGTGCCCCCCTGCAGTCCCTAATTGACGAACTCTTCCAGAGCAGGAAATGTGACCCTGGGTGGGGGGTGAGGTGAGTGATGGCAGGATGGAGCTAGCGAGCGCAAGGTGGTTGAGGCGGATGGATGGATGTCAGTGGAGGTAGGCCACAGACGCCTGAACTCTACCACGGCTGTCTGCTCCACTACAAACGTCCTTACTTGGTTTCCCACTCGCTCCATCTGTGGGCTGGAAACAAATCAATAACTCTACATTATCACAATAATCACACACAGCAATAATGGCCACGGTGACTTTACTGCTCCTATTATTCAGCCCGTTCTTTCTGATCGCTGTTATGAACGACTGACCATTCACTGGTCTGTAGACAGAGGCCCCTGTGTGTAAAGCCTTTTATTTATTGGCAAGTGAAAATGTTAACATTGGTATGGATGAGAGGAAGGTAAAGTCATGGCTTCAGATATCATTTGCTTAATGTTAATTAGCGACTATGGATGAACATAATTATCATCATCATCATCATTACAGTGTAAAAACACTGTATACACCTACTTAAATTGTTTTCCTGTTTTTTACAGAATAAGTTGGCAACATAAATGAGGTATAAAATGAATGTCATGATGATATTAAATATGTTACAGGGCACCATTTTTATTTGTTGGTTAAATGTAACATATTCAGAAAAAAATTTCATATTTAATGTGCCAAAATCAAAGGACACAGTTCATATATAATGTAAAAAAAAAAAACAACATAAAAATTAACAGTAATTGAATTCAGTGAATCAAAAAAAAAAATCAGTTAGAAAGCTGCGAAGGTGCAGAATGTGTACCTATTATTTAATAAAAAAATAATTTGAGCATGAAAATACACACACACACACACACACACACACACTCATATACACACACACACATGTAGGAGCAGTGACATTTGGGGATGCCACTAAGTGAATTGGCTCTTAAACAGCACTGGCTATTATAATGCTATTCATTTGATATCCAAAGTTTGTTGAACACTGATGTGTAATTTGTACTTTTTAAATTGTAATGAACTGTGAAACTACTGAAAATCATTATACGTCTCTCACATACTTCTCTCCTGCACACACAAACACACACTCCGTCTCTCTCTCTCTCTCCTCCTTATTTGTTCGAAATCAAAGCTCTTCCTTCACATTTCTGACGCTGAAATAGATCAGAGAGAGCATTGATCAATCAGGGTGCATTAATTCTTGCTGTTGATAGCCACTCTGGTTTCAGCGAGGTGGGGCCGTTCCTGGAAAAAGCACACCGCTTTTGGAGCTGCCTCTTTGAGGTAATAAATTGACATTTCGATTAGATGGCCTTCATGCGTGGCCCTTCAGGAAACAAATATGCCTCAAGAAACCAAATAGTGCAGGGAACGACTGGACAGAAAAACCGAGCATTGATTTTCGCTCTTTCATTTTTTTCCTTTTTTTTTTTTCTTTTTTAATTTACGACGGTAAATGTAGAATGCAGCATTTTAATGGCTTCAAACTTTCTGACCTCCCTATAGGCTGTGTGTGTTCTAATTAAAATAAATCTAGCAGGTTCATGTTTGTCACCATTGAAGGTCATGATAGGTCATTATCATTCAACAATACAGGAACATATCAGTAGCAAATCGCAATCTCTGAAGTTGCATGCCATATCCACAGTGATGCCATGCTAATATTAGCATCCCATTCGGAAGACTGAACCCAAAAATCAAGATTTCACAGCTGTGGTCAGTTGACTCTGTTTACTTCTCGTTTGCTTCTTCAGTTGTGTATTAATCTATAAGGCTAATGCCTTGTTATGCTAATGGAAGCACATAGCATTAGCATGATGTGAGCTGCATGCCTGAGTAAACACACACTTCAACTTTAAATGACTTTAACTCCTTAACTAAGCTTATAGCTATACTGATAGCTGCTTTTTGAAGCTTGAATTTTGTCTGAATTCTGTCCATTTAGGTCAATTTTGGAGACATTAGCCTCAAATCTCTAGCACAAATCCAAGCACACCAGATGTATGAAAAAAGAAGAGTTGCTCTTTTAAGGCATCCATTTTTCCACACTGAGGTTGAGCAAAGTGCATCTGCTGCTGGGAGTCTGGGAGGTTGTTGGGTGGGGGCTGGTGTCATGGGGGGGACATCTGATAACCCCCCTGGTGCCCTTTTCAGCGATGCACAAACACCAGCATCTTTGATTCTCTTCCTTGTAAACAGAGCGAGAGAGGGCAGCTTCGTCTGATCCACCGCTAAGTGAATCAATGACACGGCTAGAATTAATCAGCCCATTGTTCCGTGCCAATAAGTAGTGCCAGACATAATGAATGATGTTAGTCTAAGGGGCTCTAAGGTCTATAACAGTCATATTCTTCAAATATACTTAAACATGTGCAGGGACACATATTGCCAGGACCAAACCTTGTACATCATAAAAGGCATTATAACTGTAATAGACATTAATTGAAAAAAATCCGCAAACACTGGGAGTATTTTACTGGTATAAAAAACAACGGTGAAACAAGGTTTCCCATCAGTGATGTATGTTTATGTATATTTATATATTTATGTACATAGGTCCCAAAACACAAAAAAAGCCACAAAAGCAAATACTGTTATTATTTCTTTTTTAAGTAGCTAAGCCTTGGAAAACTCTTTTCTTCTTCCCCTTGTGGGCAGCCTTGCTTATAGATTAAACCATTAAAAATCAATACAGTACATGTTATGCAAGTTAATGTAACAACACTGTCTTGCCTGAATAACATTTTTAGGATTCAAATACTAGTTGGCGTTTCTGAATGAGTACTCATTTCTTAATACCTCTCTTAAAAATAATGCTACTTATATTTTATATTTAACCATTTTTTATTTTTTATTGAATTATTCTGGTTTGGAATTATGTTTAACAAAGATGCTTAGAGAAATATTATGTTGTAGGCAATTAATTTGATAAGTTTGACTTAGATACAGTAGCAATGATGAAATAGTAATAGAAAAATGTTTAGCAACATTTCAGTTTCACTTTGGCTGGTTTACTGAACGAAGAGCCAATTTCCAATTCTATGACTTACCCAGTGATACATGTCCAGTCCATCTTAAGTTGGGCAGCATACAGAACATCATTTAAGGTAAAAAAGAAGCCAACTTGTGAGCGCATTAGCCTTGGTATGTGAGTCACTTGGAAAATTATATACATGTATATACAAAATTTATATACAATATATACAATTATATACAAAATTTTATATACATTTGTAATTAGCTGCTATTAACTGTGCCACTGCTTCTATTTATTGGCTCTGCCACATATAAATTAAGTTCAGTTGTTCAGTGTTTAACAACCAAAAATTGGTCAAACCTATAACCTGACCAATAACATTTAAACGCTGTTTGTCTTTTAAACGTTGAATAGGTGTGTGCTTGTGTTCAGTATATAGCTAACATTTCTTTGCTCTTACTCATTTTTTATAGTAAGTAGGCAATAAGAAAAGCTTATTTTTTAACTGTTTAATTCCATATATTGATAAACTATATTTTACTTGGGAATATCAGGCTTTCCATAATCCTATTGTTTAAGGTGTTTGCAATAAATGATTCAAATTTCTTCACTTCGTTCAATAATCAGAAGCTGTTCACAAAATGAAAAGGGAAGCTTGTACATGCATTGAGGGAAAACTACACTTTTGTTTATTATTTAATGTACTTAAAGGACATAAATACACTTCAAATGTATTCTTATATTGTAAGTTTCCTAAGACAAACCTAAGTTATACCCCTGCCAAAGAAACCGGCTCATCATCTTTTAACTCTTTTGAAAATGTATGTATTCGCAAGTGTTAACAAACATAGGGAACATCATAGGGAAAAAAGTATTCAGACACTATATTGATTGTATTTCGGTTGTGACAGACACTATGTTTATCTTGGAGTAAAAATAAACATAAATCAATTTCTAAATATTAAACCTGCAAAGAAATTAAACTGCAAATTGCAGATAGCGCCATTGTAAAACACACTACTGTTGGTCGGGAAGATATTACACGTAGAAATCAACAAGTGAAAGTGACCATTTGTCATATGTGAACACACCACAGCACACAGTATGAACAGCACGAGATACTTCCTCTGCATTTAACCCATTCACCAAGTGAAGCCCGGGGAGCAGTGTGTGGGACGGTACCTTGCTCAGGGTGCCTCAGAGATGCCTAGCGGTCTTGGATATCGAACCCGGACCTTCTGGTCGCAGGGCAAATGCCCTAAACACTAGGCCACCAACTGCCCCGTAGACAACAAGAAGAAATCATGGTAAATGTGGAGAAGCTTGCTGAAGGACAGTGTAATTAAATACCACTCAAATAGTTAACATAACACTACACAGCTCTACACAGCATTACACTACACAGAAATGATAAGGAAGGTAGGAGAGAAGCCAGCAATTACTCCAAAAACAGCTTGAAAAAAGCAGAAACAACAGTTACATGGAGACTTAATGTCACGGTGGAAGGCAGAACTATGAGTGAACTGTGCCCACTGTGTTGCGTGTGGAAAGACTCGGATGTAATAGAACACGAGAGAGTTGGTAAACCACGCGTTTTAGTCTCAGAACGCTCCCTAACGGAGTTAGAGTCCACACCAAGTTGAACTCGCGTTCTGAACACACACTGGAAGTATATAAACGACTCGGAGAGTCAGAGTACTCACGTATCGTGGGGGAGGTTTGGAGTAGAAGATGCGACACGCGGGCATGAAGCAAGTAACTTCAATGTCTGTGTGAGTATACTGACCTTAATGTCCTGTGTATATACTCTATGTGAGTCATTTCCAGTGCCTATTGACGTCACGTGACCCGGTGTGTGTGACACTTAATTGCGAACCATAGAGATATATATTAGTCTAAAATGGTCATCTTGCATACATGACCCCTAGAGCAGTGGTTCCCAACCTTTTCTCCTTGAAGCCGCCCTTGCCTGTGTCCAAGACAAGCCAGGCCCCCAACTCCTACCCGCAGAGACACACAAAAAAAATTAAAGGATTGATTACAAAATTTTATTTGCAAAACAATAAACCGTGTTTGTACACATTTAAGTTTCTCAGACATTGGGGATTTTATTAATTGAACGTGTACAAATATATTTTTGGCAACCTCAGTCCAGACAATATTGTGCGTACCCCCTGCGATTTTTTAGTGCCCCCCTAAGGGGGGGCTGGACCCCAGGTAGGGAACCACTGCCCTAGAACAGCAGACACACAGGGAAGTATGAAGGTTGGAGCATCATGATATGGGGCCAATCTTTGTAAACAGTACTGGAACTCTATATGTAACTGAAGACATATATAGAATATAACACTGTGCTGGGACTTATTAGCTGATAACAAGACAATAAACACAAGCTTCTTAACAGCTAAAACGTGTTACATTGTAGGTGCTTGCATGGCCTAGCCAACCAAACCTGAATTCATCTGAATGAAATGTTTGAAATCCTTCAGATGGACCTTCAGATGACATAGGCTTGCCAAGAAGAATGGGTCAAAACCGAACCACAATGGCACTTAAAAGCTAAGTACTTCTTTCCAAGGACATCTCAAAGCAGTACTTTCTAACAAGAAAGATCTTAAGTTTTAAATTTTTGTTCGTGATAATGAATACATGTACATACATGTACATGTACACGGTCAACCCATGTTAAGTGTGTGAATCTGAAGTTTCCCCCACACTGTAAAAATAGAATGTAGTGTCAGAATGATGAGCTTTTCTTACGTCAGTGAAGTTCTCTTCAACCAGTCTGTAGCAAATAGATGCTTCTAGAGAACGGCAGGCTTGAGTGGATCACATTAACACTCTGGTAGCAGGGTATGTTAACAGGCTGTGGGACTCAATTTGTATGGATTGACTTCAAGAGCAAGAGTTGATTAACTGTGTTTGGTGTGTGGGCCTGCGTGTGCACGTCAGTTTGATGCGAAAGCCGTGCTTGTTTGCGCGTATCTGCTTTCGCACATGTTTCTAGGTCCTCTGACAAACTGCTCTGTTTATGCACGTTGATGAATCATGGCTTAATTGCTGCTAATGAACACAATTGTTTTGGTTAAGCTGTTCTCAATGGTCTACACGAGGGGAGAAGTAAGCTGAAATTGTCATGGTGAAGTAATGAACCTCTTAATATTTAAAATGAATCTCTCTCTCTCTCTGTCTCTGTCTCTCTGTCTCTCTTTCTCTCTCTTTCTTTTTTCTCTTTCCTTAAAGTAATGGCTTTTCTGCACAAAAAAGCTATGAAAACTTTACTTTACTCCAAATGACATACAAAAGAAGTTTGGGGTGTAAAGACCAACATTTATTGTTTTGCTGTTTTGCTCTTTACATTTGACCCATTATAGAGAACATTTTGTCATACAATATCAGAAAACTCAATGCAAGTCTATTAGGCTGCGTTTACACATTATATGTGTCCTGGGTGATCAGATCAGCTCTAAAATGGACAGCAAATACAATCGTCCACAGGAAGACACATCATGAAAAGTGTGTATCAAATAAAATGTATTTTTATTTTTATTATTATTATTACTATTATTATTATTATTATTTTTATCACAATCTGATCACTCAAACCACTTGCTGAACTAGTAGTGGACATATGTGACCACATGATCTGTTTCTGACAAGGACATCCTGTGGTAATACGTCACACAGCAGCACACTAACACTTGATAAAATATACTGCTCAAAAAAATAAAGGGAACACTTCAACAACACAATGTAACTCCAGTCATGTGCTATTTTTTCATTGCTTAAGCTTTTTCCTGGATCTGAATGTAGCATTTTCAGTTTTTGTGTAAAAAATGTAGCTGAAGTAAAAGCAGAGGACAATGAAAGAAAATAAAAGGTGTTGAGGAGACTGGGGATTGAATGTAGGCTGGCTGAGTAAAGGAGAGGGAGCAAAGAGACAGGGTTGATGAGTCAGGACCTTGTCTTGCATGTCTGTGTGTGTGTGTGTGTGTGTGTGTGTGTGCATGTGTGTGTGTGTGTTACACTAGCGGATGGGGCTGCGGACAGGCGGGCAGCGTGGGGTAGACTGTCTGCCTCCAGTCCGAGAATTTGAGGCGATGCGGTGAGCTAATGCTTATGAGGGGAGAGAGAGAGAGAGAGAGAGAGAGAGAAAGAGAGAGAGAGAAAGAGAGAGAAAGAGAGAGAGAGAGAGAGAGAGAGAAAGAGAGAGAAAGAGAGAGAGAGCGAGAGAGTAGTGCAGAAAGGCTAAGATGTCATGTCCCTCTTGTTGGCTAACAATTAAATGTGGCACCTCAAGCAGATCAATTTAATTTCTCTCAGCCAAGAGGCTTTTATTTCCCCTTTACTCCCTCACTCCATCTTTCTCCTTCCTCTCTCTTCTTGACCATCATCCCTTCTCTTCCTTTTCTCCTCCATCACTGTGTGTGTGTGTGTGTGTGTGTGAGTGTGTGTGTGTGTGTGTGTGTGTGTGTGTGTGTGTGTGTGTGTGTATTCAGATGACTTTCTATTGACCTGCTCTCCTCTCGTCCTTTCCCGACCGGGTTTCGTGGCGCTGATGCTGGTCGGAAACGAAACACCGTAATAAAACAGCACTTGAAATATCAACATCACCCCCGGGCTAATTAGGCCAGGGCTAATGGGGCCTAATTGCATCTCGGCAAAAAAGTGCAGCGTGCCAGCTCCATGCACTGTAATCTAACCCGCGCTGCTGTGCCTGCCTATTGATGGAGTCTGTCCTGTAAAGTAAAATGCACTTAATTTATCGTAAAATCTATTAAAGGGATGAGTAAAAATAAAAGAGAGAGGGAGACTGAGAGGGAGGGAGAGAGAGAGAGTCATTAAAGGAATACTCCTGCATTTTTAAACCTTGCATGGCACGCAGTCAATTATCACAGGCGATCATTTCAATGCGTTTTCCAGTTCTTTCGTAAAAGAGCAGAAGAAGGAGCCAAGCGGAGCTCAACACAAAGTACAAACCATTACCTTTGAAAAAAGGCAGAGGAGAGATAGGAAAATTGAAAAATGTAAAACTCCTCAGTTGGGTTTCTTGCATTTAAAGTAAAGTAAAGTGACCATTTGTCATACATGAACACACTGCAGGACACTGTGAAGTTCCTCCTCTGTATTTAACCCAGTCACCAGGCGAAGCAGCAGACAGCCAGGAACACAGCGCCGGGGGAGCAGTGTGTGTTGGTATGGTAACTTGCTCTAGATTTGCCACTAGCAGTCCTGGGATTTGAACCCACAACCTTCTGATCACAGGGCCAAGTCTTTAACCTCTAGGCCATTGGTTCCCAACCTTTTTTCCGTGAAGCCCCCCCTCCCTGTGTCCAACACAAGCCAACCCCCCCCCAACCCAAACCCCAACCCCAACTCCAACTCCTACCCACATAGAAACACAATAAAGTGATTCATTACAAACTTTTATTTGCAAAAAATAAACAGCGGTTGTATGTTTTTTTCTTATACTCATACACACACACATACACACACACCTTTACGTTTCTCAGACGTGATTTTGTGAATTTAATGTCTACAAATATAATTTTGTTAACCTCAGTGCAGACAAAATTGTGTGGACCCCCTGTGATCTCTAGCGCCCCCCTGAGGGGGGCCTAGACCCCAGGTTTGGGACCCCTTCTCTAGGCCACCAGCGATGACACTTAGGCTTTTTTCCCAGGGTGTGATCGTGACCTACCTGGCCCTTTTTAAAGGAACGCTGATACTGGACATTATTCACTGTTCACTTCTGGACTAAAGACGTTGCAAGAAATCATAAATAGACAACAGTGGGCAGGAACCAACCAAAGAGCTAGAAGATGATGCATCCAAAGTGGCCAGCAAGTAAGAGCCCAGTGACACCCTGATGATACGAGCAGAAAAGAGCAGACGATTCTTAATAGAAGAGCTGTCCATAGACTTCTATTATAAGTGTAACTATTCACTGCTGTTGTCCATTAGGAAACACAGTGCAGGGAAATGCATTGAAAAATGTCTATGGTAACTGACAGTATGATGGCCTATAGAGAACAGGTCGAAAAGCCCCAGAGTATTCCTTTAACTCCTGCCAGCCAGCACTAGAGACACAGACAGATAGACAAATAGTCGGGGCGTTTTGTATAGAGGCAGGGTTTAACCAGCACATGCTTTTAATTTCATCTAATTACACCAAGGGGAGACGAGAGCATGGGGAAGAGGAAGGTATTGTGTGTGTGAGTGTGTGCATGTGTGTGTGCGCGTGTGTGTGTGTGCATTTCATTTCATTTTTTTCCCTCCCCAAGCCATAGCCAGTCAGGCTTTTATACATTTTTGTTCTTTTATTCTCTCCCTTTTATACTGGTCAAAAAAAAAGAGAGAAAAAGAGGGGGGGGAAAAAGCTTTGGCCCATTTTCAGTCGCAAAACGAGACAAAACAAGTTCAATAAGCACAAAATGTACTTGTTTAAATGACCCTCTTCCCCGTATGTGGAAAACCATTAAGCTTGCTCCCAGCGTCTAAGTTCCTTTCCTTTCTCTGCAGTTCTTCTGTACGGCAGTTTAGCCCTTAATAACAGCTTTTATCACATTTTGTTATTAGTCCATTAGACGGTGATATTCGCCGAGGCTAATTCTGTGTTTCATTGCACATTTCATGAATTGAAAGCACTATGCTGAGGTACAAAAAAAGAAGAAAAAAAGCTTTAGTATTTAGACTAATGTGCTTTCGATTTCGGCGCAATGTCCATTTAAGCGATGCGCCGAGCTGCTTATTGAGAAATGTGTTTTTAATCTTGCGCTCGTTAACTTGCCGCTTGACTGAAGGAAAGGAAGGAGGGGAAAAAGTGAGAAAGCGTCCGAACGGAGCTCAAACACAGTTTCTACTTTAAATCATAAATCATTACCTTAGAAGAAAGGCAGAGGAGAGATAGGAAAAGTGAAAAACGAAAAATAGCCTTTGTGCGTTTCTCGCATTTAGAGTGATGACGCTCAGGACTTTACCCAGGGTGGGGGTTCGCGACCTACCTGGCCGTCTATAACAGGTGCTGATTCTAGATGCTATATACCTAAATATCACTGCTGGGTTGAGATCAGATCCCCAAACTAGTGCCGCACATGTCAGCCGCAGTCCGTGAGGGGTAAAGCGGTCCAACAACAGCGTGTGGTCAGAAACTGACCAAGCAGACGACTGCCACACATGACCCATGGTCAAAAAAACGAACTAACAAGGAAGGTGTTTACAGTAAAGTGGCCAGTAGTTGTATGCTGTAAACAAGACCCCTTTCATATCACTGCCATGTTGAGAAAGGTGCACTACCAAATATATGGTCAGTGCTTGTCATATAGTGGTCATTTTCCAGCACGTGTGATCTTTCATTTTATACACCCTCTGTATATACTACAGCAGTGGCCCCCAACCCCATGTGGTAGTGGTCCACGGGCTGCACAGAAAAAGAGAAAAACTTGTATGAAAATGCTGTTAATAAAGCTGCGAGTACACACTGGATTTACGTTTATTATTATATTTTAAAGATACCCCATTATTATATTTTTTAAATATCCCCATTTTTGTGCGTATTATTTATTTGTATAAATACATATATTTATCTGCCCATCCTTAAAGGCCGTCCGTGACCAAGGCCATCCGTGACCATAGTTTCTGATATTAAATCGGTGCATGACAAGATAAAGGTTGGGGACAACTGTACTACAGCATCAGAAACCTTTTTCTGATGCTGTGATCAGGAAGTCGCTGGTTCGATTCCCGAGACACCAGGCACCTGAGCAAGGTACCGTCCCCACACACTGCTCCCCGGAAGCCGTGTTTGTAACTGCCACCTGCTTCTATTGGTGAATGGGTTAAATACATTTATTTATTAAAATACAAGTATTTTGTGCTGTGGTGTGTTCACGTATGACCAGATTGTCACCTTCACAATAAGCAAGTCTACCTTAGATTACAGTGCAGTCTGAGGCATGTGTGTGATGATTTGGTGGGGAATACGCTGTTAGCTACATTCGCACCAGTGCTTAAATCAACATGGAAAGTTTTGACCAATAAACACTATTTGGATTCAGTGTTAACATGGATGTTTTTCAAGCTATCAATTTAAGTTGCTTTTACTTCAAAGCCTTGTGGATCTGGACTTTATATTTACACTGTATTGTGCTTTAAGGTCATATAGGGATTGTAAGTCACAGGTTGCTAGCGATAAAGTGATTAGCATATATAGCACAATACAATATATATCAGGGCTTGACATTGGCACCTGCCCACCCGTAAAATTCGGCTGTGGCGGGTAATAACTTTAGTCTCACTAGCCACTTTGGCAGGTAGTTTATTCGTTGGTATGACCAAATATATTTTTGTTGTAGTTTTCTCTAAACGGATCTGATATAATAAACGCATTGAAACGTAATATTATGCGCATAAAACTCCCATGAGCACCTATATCACCATTCTGATACAACTTGTTTAGAACATGCGTTAACGTCTCTGTTAGCAGTGATAACCTGCGGTAAGAAGCTGTAAAG
>JBBPDH010000001.1:30560020-30573241 GCA_037974565.1 Clupeocharax schoutedeni | reverse complement strand
AGGAAAGGTTCTGAGGACCAAAAACAATGTTCATCAAAAAGGAAGAAATGAAGGGAGGGAGAAATGTTTTCCACACTCTGCCACAGCAGAGCCAAAGCTGCTGTTTCTGTAGCTTGTTTCTTTGTCTCCATTCTCATTTGTTTAATATTGTTTAAATGCATTAGCAATCCATGCTGCCTGATCATACAGAACAGCGTTTGTGTACACAAACAAGGATTTGCATTAAAGCTTTACTCATCTTGTCTGCATTTTAAAGTCTACTGCTCTGTCTGGCCTTGGCTGCAAGTGATGTATGGCTGTTTTTAATTTTTTAAGCCTCTTGTTGCTCTGTGCTTTGCTGTCTTTGGAAGCTGACAAACAGGCTTCTCAGACTGTACCTGGCTGTCCATATTCAGATAACAGCCTGTTTAGGGTATTCTAGAGAAGGATTTATGCAAGAAAATGTGAAGTGTGAATTCTCAATAGCAGTGGAGTAGAGAAAGAGTGGAATGAGATTAGAACTTCTGTTATCTACGACTGGCTTATGTACCCAGATAAAGTCTGGATAGTCAGGTCTGAACAGTGTCGTAGCAGGACATGCAACAGGAGGTTTTCTGAGCTGGACATACTCCGTGTGGTTTCAGTGAAGGGTGGTGTCTGTGTAGACTGTGCTGGAGACAGGCTAATATGAATTTACTCACATTTAGCCCTATTTAGATTGTGTTCATGATGTCCAGGCCTTTAGATTTTGACTTCAAGCTGGCAGAGTGAGTAATGCAATAGTATATGAATGTTCCATAATAGATTTCTAATAGGAAGCGCAGACTTTCAATGACCACTGCTTAAACTCCTCCGCAGTAAACAAGCGCACCGATTCAAATCAGGATGCATGTGTCAGAGATGGAATGTTGCCAGTATGCCAAAGTGGTTGGAATAATACATATAAAAATAAAGCTTTTTAATAAAGCTTTAATTTGATAGGGGATGCATTCATACTAGTACTTATTATTATTTATTGTGATTTTTATTCATGTTTTGTATTTACATTTGGCCAGCAAGCAATGCCTGCACATTTTATTGAAAATGATCAATTTAGTGTTTAGATGCTTATACTTTTTTAAAGTTGAATCAATATTAAGACATGTTTGACACCTCTATGGTCTTTGTTACATGTATATTTGTGTTTTGCATTCAGGGCCTTGGGCTGTTGATAAACCTGGTTGAATACAGCTCCAGAAACCGGCACTGTCTTGTGGAAATGGAGGTGGACACCAGTTGCTTGGTAGGGCCAGAGAAGGATGTGAAGAAAGAAACAGAAGATGGGGTGGAGGGAGAGAACAAAAAGGAAGGAGAAGAGAACAAATTAAGCACACTGGAGTCCTTAAATGCTCTTGTTGCGCTGGTGGAGGTATGTATAGACCTGTGAAATATTTGACTGTTGCCTCCATACACTTTTGTCATCTCTGGATTCTCAAATGTGTGTTTTAATGATGTTTGCAGTTGTGTGACATGTAAAGACTGAACCCTAAGACATGCATTCGATGCCATGATAAGAAACCATAGCTAGCCATTCTTACTGAAGCTGGAGACAGTTGCAGTTCACTTCCCCACGTTAAAACGATGAGACAAAAATCCACCATGTTGGTTCAGTTAGAAGTTTAGCTAACTTACTAACCAGAAACAAAAATTATGCAAATGTACTTTGATTACTGTTATCTCACAAACGTGTGAGTGCTTTGTACTGACCTTGGGCAACAAATGCGGATAACCAGCAGCACAGCAGTACATCTGTGTGCAGTTGTGGTTAGCGACAGCCCAACTGGCTTTTTATATGCCACTGAGGTGGAAATGTTTGTAGAAAGCTTTGTGTAAAATGTCAGATCGGGTATACTGATGTAGCACGTTATCATTCACAATTGTTCAGTGTGCTTCACAGAAACATAAAATAAAAAAATGGATAAAACCACGCAAGTCAAAGATATAACAGAAAATTGAAAGTGCAGAGGAAAATATTGCAGGTTATAGCAGCTTTTTGAAGATTACATTTGGTGCAGACAATGTCCAGAATGGAGGAAAGGCTACATTTAGCGATCCATTTGTGTTGCATGAGGGGCTGCATGTAGAAATCAACACTGGCAGATCATCGGTGCCATGAAAATGTATTTGTCCTGGAATAAACTGATGGGAGATCACTCATCATGCAAAATCTCATTGAAATGAATTTGAAAAGAAGTGAATAAAGTTGAATGATCCACGGGATTGAATTTTGTGGAATATCCCTGGCATCCCCAAAATGAGTACCAATGTACGTTCGTTTGCGTTTGTGTGCGCATACACAGCTGTTCCTGGAACGAGAGAGAGCAGCTGTGCTGGCAGAGGCTCAGACCGATGACCTCATCAGTGAAGCACCCAAGTCTCAGGCTGACCAGAGTGGAGAATGGCAGGAGACCTCTGGGGAGATTCAGTGGGTCGCCATGGAAACAAATGAGACAAATGACAAAAAGGAGGAAAAGAAAGAGGAAGAAGATGAGGAGCTGGACCTCAATAAAGGTACCGAGGCTTCATACAGATAATGTGTATGTCTAGTAAGCTCTGGTATCCTAGTATGACGAACCATACAACTCACTTTTTCAGTTTAAATGAGAGTTAATGATTTGCTTTCTCTTTCTCAGCACTGCAGCATGCTGGGAAGCACATGGAGGACAGTATTGTAGCGTCTTACACTGCCCTGCTGCTGGGCTGCCTCTGTCAGGGCAGTCCGGTTAGTGCCTAGCTGCTCGCCGAAGCAGTGCTTTTGTATTTAGAACGTACTGTTTGTTCTGTTGGTTAAAGGAATGCCATGGTTTGTTGAACATACATGTAAAGGTGTCTCTCTGCGTATGTTTCAGTTGAATGTGAAGTCAGTGAGGGAAAGCCTTCCTAAGGGAGATTTCTCCATTATGACTGAGATGCTAAAGAAGTTTCTCAACTTCATGAACCTGACGGTAAGGTCTGAAAATACAACAACTAAAAAAAAAAAAAAAAAAGAGTCACCGTAGATTGAGGTTAAACATGGCAGTCTGCAAGAATGTGCACGTGGGCATCTTGGCACCTCCAGCAAAATACATGTCATGCCTGTAAAATCCAAAGGAACAAGTCATTATGAAATCAGTGTGTTTTACATAAGCAAATAATGAAAGGTGTTTTAAGCTGTTAGCTTTGTTTAAGAATCGGGCTCATTATAGCAGCTGTTAAGCTGTTTTTCTTACTGTTTCTTTTAAACTAAAGTGCTTGCAAGAGTGTGAATTAGTTTTAATTGACTGGCCTGTATTGTGCCTCATTTAAAAAGGGTCAAACACTACTTCTAACATAAAAATCAGCGAACAGGGCAATACTGTAGGCTGATGAGAACAATATATGTACATACATACATACATGCATACATAAATGGTTCATGTTAGGCCAGCTGTATTAGGGTTTACACTTACTTTTTTCAGTATTGGATTAAATATGAGTATAGAATTCAGAGCAAGCAAGGAGTACTCTTTGCTGCTTGTTGCTTTCCAAAAGAAATGGTGGTTTGAATTATTAATATTCATAATGCACAAGGTTGGACTACAGCATCTTATAAACTGATGTTTTGTGTCCCTCGTGGAGCTAAATATGACTAGTTTAGTGTTCTAAGTTACATGGATTTGTCCTTTTTTCCTGATATTTAAATTTGTTTCTTTAATACACAGTCATGAATATCCACATTGTTCTCTTTTCTTTTCTTTTTTTTCCATGTTAGTGTTCTGTTGGCACCACGGGCCAGAAGTCCATCTCACGGGTGATCGAATACCTGGAGCACTGTTAGCGAAGGTGAGGCAGCTTAGTGGAATTATAGAGGACCTGGCAGCCTGCTGGAGCCCGTCACTGGAGGCACAAAAGACCTGTGGTGGGAGGCGTTCAGCTTCGCTCTGGTCACCGCCACTGGAGGCTGCGTTCACCGTTCTTTAAATCACGGGTCTTTCCAGGCATTATTCAAATGCTGTCTCTCTCTCTCTCACATGTTCACACCTGCGCGCACACAGTTGAGCACATCTGTGCATATGCATTGAATATTTGGAAATAATAACCCCTTTCCCTCAGACTGTAAAAGCAAATCAGTGCACCGCTTCGAGAATTAAACAAGGATTTTACTCTTTTCTAAAGGTGATCCACTATAATTAAATGCCATAACTTGTACTGTTATGTTCAATAGTGACTAATTTGAAATATTCGAAAATGTCCACATACAACTCGACGATGAACTCTTAACAGTGTGGGTCATGTCACTATAAGACGTGTATTTGAGGACAATAACGAACTGTGAACAGCTGATGATGAATTACTCAATTGGTGAGAGGTGAGAGTGAATTTTGAGAGAGGGTGCGGGTCCTATAATGTATTTAATCACTATGGATGCATTGCAAAAATTTTACTGGCAAGTGAAGGCATCTGAAAGTCAATAGAGATCGTATTCTCCAACATGAAAAAGCTTAACTTCTTTCTAGATGTTTCTACTTGTTTTAAGCGATTTCACCTGGTGCAGTCTTATTCTACTGGCAAATGACCAAAACACATCAAAATATCTAGAATACTGTTATCCTCACAAGTCCCTGTTGCTGAGAAGTCAGTTACATACATTTGAATAAAGATGTTTTCACTTGTCATTATATTTTTTCAAGTATTGATGTCCAATGCAATTGTTGCAGAGGAACTGAATAGTTCAAATGGAATGAAGGGCTCATTCAGGGCTGCAAGCTATGGAAGAAATTCTATATTACTATTAAATTGCTAAAATTATGACCAATCTTCTAATATATTAAAATGACGTTAATGAACCCTTAATGTGATGCGGCTAAAGATCGGCCTGCACACTTATTGACCATGTTGGATTATCTTATTTTCTTGGTTGAAGCTCATTTGCAGATTATAATGAAAGCCAGTGTTGCGATAATGTGGCATACAAGCTTCTCTGCATACCAGCTATGACTGAGATTTAAAAATCGCTGTTCCTAACATGTTGTTGCTTGGAGTTTGAAGTGTCACCTTGTGAAATTCAGGGAGTATGTCTTAAATTTGGTTGCTAATCAAGACCAATTGTTTGGATGAGAGATTCTGCACCACATGTCAGAGAACAACACGTTCTCTGCCTTCATTCAAACCTTTATTACTTCCAAAGGATGTGTTTAAAAGAACAATCATGTAGAAACTATACATTTGGAAACCATTGAAAGTCTGTTGCGTAGCTAGTCGTTTTGATTTGATCTTTATTTTTTCTTTATTTCTTTCTTTAAATAAGCATCAAATCAGCAGGACTGGGTTTTCTTCATTTGAACGATGAGAGCTTAAACTGAGGATTGTTGTTTTGTTTTTGTTTTTTATTCAAGGACTTGCTCTGAGTTTATGTACATATTGCTAAGAATTGAGTGAGGTGGTGTTGCACCTGCTGCAATACCAAAAAAAAAGTGTCCTGACAGTTGTGAAGATTTCGGATCGAGGTGTCTTTGAAATTAGTTCATCTAAAAGGTCCTGTTTTATTTTTCTTCCAATTTTATTAGTTAGCATTTCTTTCTTTAGTGTGAAATTAAGTAAAAAAAAAAGAAAAAAAAGAGTACTTTGTGAGCGTTTTCCATCTGTGTTGGCAATATCTTAAGCTGTACCTTGATGTCAGCTTGGTGATGTAGAGCAGCTTTAGACTGCTTGGTGAAATGAACAACCACCTCCTCTCCCCAAATAAACTAAGCTAAGTGTCTTCTGTCTCTTATCAGACGTTTGGTAAAGCAGAGCCATACTGAGTAAAGAACCATTTATATTTTCTCTGAAGTTTTTTTTGTGATAAGTTAATTTGAGTCTGAATTTTGAGTGCTTGTTTTGAACCTGTAAATATTTTCTGTAAATAGTGCGTGCTGGATGTTAGACTGCTAGAGTACTTTTGCTGAATTGATTTTTTTTTTATACAGTTTTTTTTTCTTTATTTGGATAAAATGCAGAGTGAGACATTTGCAGGAATATATATATAAATATCTATATATATGTATAAACAATTTTTACCAATTTCCAGGATACTGTCTTTGATTACCTGTAAATATTTTTTGCCTTTAATAAATGAATTGCTACTTTACCTAACCTTGAGTTGGAGTTTTTTAACCACCCCCTTTGCTTTGATACATCTTTACTCCCTCTTGGGATTTTATCATGCAGCTTCATGAGGAGCCACCTGGGATGCTTTTGGAAGCATACACTCAGCGAAAAGGCTTTATTGTAGTATGAGCTAGAAATAGCAGAACATGTTGTTGTTATGCAGAACCATTTAAAAGGTTGTTTAAAGAACCACATCCATCAGTCACAGGACAGTGTTGAGACAGACAGCACAAGCATCAGATCTTTACATCTCTAAGTTGCGAGGTGGCCTGTACCAGCCAGTACATGCCATTGATGCTCTGTTGGTTTTGTCTCTGGGAAATCTGGAATTTTGTCATGTGTGAACACAGTACAGTGTTTGCATTTACAGCATTTAGCAGATGCTATTATCCAGAGCGACGTACATCAGTGCTTTAGTCCACAACTGTTCTTCGCGCCTGTAAAGCTATTCTTAAACCAACATCATCTTTAAACCAAGCGACGACCAGCTAAGTTACACAGTTGAACAAACCCTTTCAAAAAGAAAAAAATGTCAAAAATGCTCAACGAAGACGATCAGTGCTTGAAGCTCTGAGAGGACGAGAAATGACACACTGCTTGATCAGTGCTAATAAGTAAGAAGGTGCCAGTCTGTTCTTTGGCCTTGGAGCCACTAGTAAAGGTGCTGTATGAGAGAATTTAGGAACATTGAAGACTAACCTTGCAGCTGCATTCTATCAGCTAAAGTCTCATTACCTTCAGTTGAAGTCCAGCCAGAAGAGCGTTGCAGTAGTCCAGGTTAGAGATGACCTGAGACTGGATGAGTGATTATAGCTTCAGCTTATATAGCTTATATTCTTCTGTTGAAAAAGGTATATGCTTGTCCTGGAGAGGTGGTCAGTGTGCGACAAGAATGACAGATCTTAATCTAGTAAGATTTCTTACCTTCTTTGAGGGGTTGATAACGAGAGTTTTCTAAAGTAACAGTGAGTTCAGGGCTTGGTGATGGATTTTGTTGAAAAGAAGCTTAGCTTTGCTGAGATTTAGCTTGAGGTGGTGGGAGAGAGGAAAAAGGGAATACGCTGTGTCATCTGCATAAAAGTGATAGGACAAGACAGGACAAGCATATACCTTTTTCAACAGAAGAATCTGAGACTTTCTCACAACTGAAGCTACAGTCACTCGTCCAGTCTCTGGTCATCTCTAAACTGGACTAGTGAAACTCTCTTCTGGCTGGATTTCAACTGAAGATAATGAGACTTTAGCTGATTCAGCATGCAGCTGCGAGGTTAGTCTCCCGCACATCTACTAGTGGCAGTGGCAGTGTTATATCCCCAAGAGAACCAATATATAAAGAAAAGAGAAATGGTCCAAAGACTGAGCCCTGTGGAACACCAGGGGACAATCTTTGCGGGGCAGACTGGGAGCCATGCCATGCTTCCTGGTACCTCTGGTCATCAAGGTATTGCCAGACTATTGCCAGACATCTGGAGCATAGTTGACAGGAGAAGGTCAAGCGGAGATATAGTGGGTTTGCTGGACATCAGGAGCAGTGACAGAAGAAACTGGATGGCACTGCCTGGCAGGCGGCTTGCTGATTGGTGGGAAGGATCTTCTAATGTCATCAATCTTCTCATCAAGAACCTATAATAGTCTTCTAGTGAGAGAGCTGTAAAAACGGAGATGTGGAGATGAAACGAAAAGGTGGCAAAGAGCTTGTGAGGGTTGGAATGCTGATTCATAAACTTGGTTCTATAGAAGTAAAATGTTGCAGTTAAATCAGTTAAAAAGTTAAATCAGTGGCAAATTTGGATAAATGAGCATGATTTTTTCTGCATTTAACCCATTCACCAAGCAGCAGGCAACTAGTGACTGACAGTCCTGGGATTTAAAACCACAACCTTTCAATCACAGGGGCAACTCCCTAACCTCCAGCTACCAGCTACCTAGTTCCTCAAAACATTTGGCAGAGTACATAATCCTGTGAAAAGAGACCACTTCCATTAGGGAATGCCGTTAACTTGTAGGGTTTTGCAGAGCTGTTTATAAGTAGGTGGTATGTGTCAACTTCTACATGAATGTTAGGACCACAGGCTCCCCAGCAGAACACTGTCCAGAGCATCACTCTGCCTCCACTGCCTTGCCTTCTTCCATAGGTAAGTAATGCTCATGTAAAAAATGTGACCTGACCGGTCAGTGCGGGCCAGTCGTGTGTAAAACACAATTCAGTTCCAGTTCCAGGTCTTTCTACCACTGACTTTATCTAATTATGATCACTAACATTAGTGATCGCGAACAGCAAATGAGGTATTCAGCTCTTATAATACTTCTCCCCACATGCCCTAATGTGTTGGCTTAGAAAAAGGCTCTGGCTATGCAACCAGCGTGTTAAATATAATGAAAATGCACAAAAATAGCACAACATGGTGACTGTCTAGAACATTGGGTCCTAGTTTGTTCGGCTTTCAATTTTCTGGCAGTGCTTAAAAGAAAATGATTAATATACACACACTCAGAGTGTTTTGTTTCATTTGGCTTAAAGTCATCTTGTTTTGGTTTAATAAACTGTACGTGAACTGATCAGTCCTTAATAATGGACTACTGCATTTAACACTATTCAACTTTAAATAATAAAATAAAACATGGGCTTCTGTGTATTATTGACAATTTAAAGGGAAATTAAATGATGATACAGATATGGTATATGGACAAAAGTATTGGGACACACCTTTTGCTCATTGAATTCAGGTGGCCCCTTGCTTCCAGTGAAGGGCAATCTTAATGCTTCAGCAGACCAAGACATTCTGGACAACGCCATGCTTCCAACCGGACCCAGTTTGGGGAAGGCCCTTCTCTGTTCCAGCATGTAAGCTCTATAAGTTCCATAGACATGGCTGGATGAGTTTGGTGTGGAAAAAGTTAATTGACTTGCACAGAACCCTGACCTCAACACTATCCTACCTTTGTAAGGAACTGGAATGGATGTTGCCACCCAGCATCAGTGTCTGACCTCATAAATGCTCTATAGAATAAATGGGCACAAATTCCCACAGAAAACTTTATGGGAAGCCTTCCAAGAAGAGTGGATGCTGTTATAGCTGCAAAGGGGGGAGCAACTCCATATTAATGTATGTGTATTTCAATGCAATGTCATTAAAGTCCCTGTTGGTGTAATGGTCAGGCGTCCCACAACTTTGATCCATATCGTGTCTCTTCATAACCCGACTTCTGTAATAACTTTCAGTGTGTTTTGAGGATCACCTGCTTTTATTCGAGGCTTGAATCACAGCGTCCAGGAGGGGGCGCTCTAATACCATATCTGATCACTTAAATACGCACTTTTGCACACTGAATGCAAATGGGAGCAGTGATTTCTTCTCTTGCAGACCCCCATCGCGTTTGGTGATACGATGCTTTTCTTTAACACACCACCTGTGAATTCTCATCAGTCAAATAATAGGTGCAAAGTACAGGGTAATCTTTAGCCCTTTTTTGGTCTGAAAGACAGAAATGAAGATTTCTAAAGTGTGCTGTCAAGCACAGCAACATGACTACTCCATGCAAATTTTGGGATACCTGGTATAACTGTGGAGCTTCAGACAGGAATCTTTCCTGGTTATGAAAAATTATCATCAGAAACATGTCCCATTCAGAAGCTGATTATAGCCCATTACAATTTCTGTTCCTTTAGCATACTGATAATTAAAAAAAAGTGATCCATGCCAGATTTACCAGCTGCACAAGCTGAGCAGAACTGCTCTGGCCATGTAATATGAATTACATTACGCTTATAGGCTACATCTGTTAAAGCCTGAAACAGATAATCCCTGCAAATAGTGTTATTCCAACAGTTGTGATACTCTGTCATTAGTTTGCAGTTTACAGGGTTGCCAGGTCCATCAAACATCTTCTGAACAGTAAGCATGTATTTGCTAAAGCCACTTGAATGAATGCATGTAAATAAATTATTCTTGGTAACCTATTACTAAACATGTTAATTAGTGCTTGTCAGGAGCCTGTGGCTCCAGGGAGACGGGGAAGCGCAGATGCAGAGATCCAGAAGACAAACTTTAAAACAAACACAAAAAAGGCACATGGGCCAAAATATGAAGTAAACAAAACTGTGAGCAGTAAAACAGGCTAAAGACTCGAAAGATGACACTAAATTCTAGGGATGCTCCGATCAGGGTTTTTGCCACCGATATCAAGTACCGATTTTTTGTCATGATGCTTGGCCGATGCCAATGCCGATTCTGATGCTTCAAGTTTATTTAACTGATATGTAAGCTCTCTGATCATCATTAACTTTTTTTTTCCAGATAAAGTAATACAATAAATGTTGCCTTTTGTTATATTTTTGTTATATTTTTACAGTAATATATCTAATGTAACTATTGTTTTAACAGAATACTAAATAATCACAAAGAAGTATTTATTATATAGTGAACATTTTAATATGCCTTTACAATGGGGTTTATGCATTTACGGCATTTTCCAGACACTTTTATCCAAAGCGACATCCATTCCCTACCTACAGGGGGCAGTCTCCCTGGAGCAACTTGGGGTTTAGGGTCTTGCTCAGAAACCCATTGGTGGTGTGCTGAGGGTAGGAATCGAACCCATGATCTCTTGGACCAGAGGCAAGTATCCTACACACTACACCACCACCACCCAGCATAACACCATGCACATCAGGATACTTAATATGAGACAAAAAATAAACAAAATGGAGCTGGCTGATGCAACCCACAGGGTTTATGTTAGGGCTCTGGGGGGTTATGTCAAGGGATGGCCACTAGAGGTCGTCCTGGGGCTATGTGTCTTGGTTATATTGTGTGTGTCTTTTATTTTGACACCATGAGTACACCTGGGAGTGAATTGATTCCAGCTGCAGGCGTACTCAGGGTCAATCTGGTCATGTATTTAAGTTCAAGTTTATGTTGGACCTTGTTTATCGGTCCATCGTCACATTAGCATCACACTTTCTTCACGATTGCATTACATTGCCTTTCAGTTGATGTGTGTATCGGCCCTTGAGCCAGGTTTATGTTTGATTATAACAATAAAGAGAAAGACACAAAGATGGAAGCCTGCCTCGGCCTTCATTGGGAAAATGCACGGCGGCGTGACAACTGTGAAAGCCGTGACAGTTTATGTAAATGTTGTCCAGTACTACAGTGAATGGTAAAGGACAAAATAAACATTTAATCTCCTTAAAAGTCTGATTTAACTTAAACATTGTCCAGTACATATTACAGATGTCTTTATCCGATTGGTTCCTAAGATCGACCAAGTTTAACGAGGGCCGATCGATCGGAGCATCACTACTAAATACACACAGGACAACGAGAGGAACCGATAGGAACAGGCTACAACTAAAACAGAAAAACCCTGACCACTGTAAACTATAACAATAAACAAGAAACTGGTCTACACACGCGAGGGCAAAATAAAAATAAAGACAGGACAGGGTGGCTTCTAGCAGCCGCTGACTATGACAGTGCTCTAATTACAAAAAATGTCAAACATGACAATATCATTACTGGTCATTTTCATTAAAGTTTCATATAAAGTTTAGCTTTGAATTAGCATTTGACAAACTATTGTGACAACTGAGGTATCTGTCATGACAATGGCAACATTATCTGATAATCTGTCAATACATGTCATATTTTCTTTGCGGTAGGAATTATTGAAACCAGGCTCAATAATGTCAACAATGTAATTAAAGATGTTTTATTCATAATACAAAGCAATCAGTGAATCTACACGTACATGTTTAGATTTTTTATTTTGTAATTTTTTTATGTATAATAATCAAGTACTTCTTTTTTCACTATTGTCCACATCCTGCATGCATCTCTAAGTTAATTTTGGAAAATATGTATTCAATAATAACGTCAAGGTTTAATAATATTTCAGGTGTCAGATTGTGTATTTGGAACCATTTCATGTCATTTTCACTGAGGTTCGCTGTTAAGGGCATCACTGCTTTGGACGTCTAG
The DNA here is from genome assembly GCA_037974565.1 of Clupeocharax schoutedeni. Lineage (NCBI taxonomy): Eukaryota > Metazoa > Chordata > Actinopteri > Characiformes > Alestidae > Clupeocharax > Clupeocharax schoutedeni. The sequence goes on along the minus strand of JBBPDH010000001.1, from coordinate 30,561,131 downwards.
TTCCTATAAACACCATTGATGGTTGGTGTATTTTTTAAAGTCATGTTTAAAAAGCCACATGTATGGCTATAATTTCTTTCCTGGCCTGCATCAGTGGCACAGCTACCCACATATAAGAAGCAGCCGTCTTCAGAGGCCTACCCTCCACACTATCTGTACATTTTGATAAGCATTCGCTGGTTCTAATGATGATTCTGCCTTTAAGGCACTCCAGAGACAGTGTTGACTGCTTTTCTGCCTTTGGGGCACCAGAGCGAGATGGTGTTGACTGCTTTCCAGCACCTTATCGCTTTTAAGGTATGGTCCCCAGTTCTGTTCTGATGTGCAGGCACTAGAAGTGTGTTGGATTGAGTGGTTATTAGATGGACCCATCAGATGAACTGTAGGCTCCCCCAGTAGCTGACTACTTTGTCTGCCATCCGGGGGTTGATATCAGTTCCCAGTGGCAGTTCAGGCCTCCATGAAGAGTGTAAGTGGTGTGTGTGTGATAAGCCAAGCAAGCAGATATCCCTTATAGAAGATTATATAGAGCCTTCTCTAAGTGTAGTGGTCTGATATTTATTTCATGTTAGACTTTGGCCAATTACTGGTGGGGTCTTGGGCTTCTGAGAACTGAGGAGCCTGATTGGTACAATTAAGATTATAAAAAAATAGGGGTGTAAATCTCATACTTATCAGTGATTCCACATGGTTCACATGTTAATGAATTACTGATGACTGGAATAAAGATGTAACATGCACCAGGTCACATGATGTCAACAAGATTCAAGATTCAGGATTCTTTATTTGTCACTTGCATTGTCATACAGGTACAACACACAGTGAAATATACCCTGAAGCTCTTCCTTTGACTGTGCAGACACTATAGAAAATGAGTAAATTTTAAATAGAAGAAAACTGAATTTTCTGAGACACAAAATAACATAAGGAGATAAGTATGTAGATACTAAGTAGATTTTGTCACGGGGCACGCTGTTACGCATGGCCCCGGAGCTACCTGGAATAACCACGGAACCAGACCAGGGATCCATGAGGAGGATTTATTGTACAAAAACAAAACGGAGGCACGTGGGCCAAAACAAAACCAGACAGGACTGTAGTTATTTGAGAA
>JBBPDH010000001.1:30546133-30559920 GCA_037974565.1 Clupeocharax schoutedeni | reverse complement strand
CCAGTCCCAGTACAGATACGGATACAGATAATTCATATGGTTAACGGATACAGATACAGATACAGATAATGCTGTACACGCTCATCCCTAATATTTAGGTTAGGGCTTAGCGGGAAAATCATGAATCAGAATCAGATACATTTTTTTGTTGAACCACCACTTTTAACCCCGCCATAAAAGAAGTGTGTCAGAATAAGAGATTTGTGCCAGCCCTCCTGCCGGCTTGCTGCAAGTCCAGAATGACTGTTATTGATGATTGAGTGCATTGATGTCATCCTTTAGCTAATTTCCATCGGCTGCTTTAAAAGCAGAGTGCTTTTACTCCACATAAATGCCTTTCCAAAGACTAAAGCCCTTCAGAGGCGAGGCTGCGGTTTTGAAAATGGATTCTGTGGGGAACGGGCTCCGTTTGAAAAAGCTGACAGGGCCTTTTGTGCGAGGGGTGTCCTCTGGTTAGCGCTCCTTCCCCCTGGTCGATCTTTTAAATGCCAGGCCTTTGTCACACACCCCCAGCACAGAGCTACTCCTTAAACAAACATTTCACTCCTTGAGGCTGCCTTTATTCTCCACTCGCTTTTACTCATCGTCACATCAGAATACACCCTAATCCTTAAGCGTTTGGAGTGTTGTTGGGGAAGCGTGGAGTGCTGTTCCTATGTAACATAGTGTTTACTTTAATTATGGAGGACTGGCAGCAATACAGCACATGCAGAAGTTAAGTGCTGAAAATTGGCAGCTATTGCTTTCTGTCCCTGAGACTTTGGCATGTCATTTGTAACCCAGCCAATCAGAATAAATTAAGAGCATTTTGCGGTCTGTGCTATATTTTATAAAAATTGCCCTCACAACCCTATCTCAGCTACTCGTGTGCAGTTAGTATGCAGATAAACCCACGCAACCTTTCAAGCTCCGTTTAATGTCTTTGTGTTGGTTTGTGTCTGGCTGTTCTCCAGCATCTGAGGGTGATTTGTCTTGATAATGAAATGCATAATGCATAATGGCGAACTGGGAAGAAGCTAGAAAAAGCATCTGGGCCTGTCTAGGAGAGGGAAGGAATTAGAGAGAGACTGATATCACAACAACCCTGCTAATCAGGCTGTGTTGATTATGTTGTCTTGCATGTGTGCAGATGACTGAGGATCAAACGCACACACACACACACACACACACACACACATATATACCACTCACTGTCAGATCCGCCATGTGTTCCAGCAGTGCTCCACCGGTTGATCCTACATGAGAGAAGTGGAAAGTGCAGTCTGCAGTCCTCTAATCCTGGCTTTCGTTTGCATCAAACCCAAATCTGAGGCTAACCATAGAATAAATGAATAAATAAAAACACCACCACCAACAAAATTAGCATTCATAAATATATAATGTCCATGGCCACTTCATTACCAGCTTTAGAATACAGTGCTGTTTGCAGAGATTTTGTTTCTAAGTGCACTATAGTTCTATAGTTATACCATTTTGCGTTTTGGTCTCTTATATAAATGGGGCTGTACAATAAATACCATGTTTTTCACAAACAATTTTAACTTGATTAGTTATCATACAGCTGACCATAACTATCTTGCAACAGTTGTTATCATTCAAAATCTTCTTTGAGATTTGGCACCATGCTTTTATGATTTGTTTGTTATATGAAAGGGATCTTTAACTGTAGAAGAACGGAACACTTGGGCTGAAGCTCTGGGTGACTGGAATTTGAAAAGTAGACTAAACCCCCTTTAATGAACAGAGACAAGGCTGAGGAAAAAACAAGAATAGGGAGGAGATGGAAGCAAATACTTTCTTATATGATTGCTATATAAGTATAATTGCTTCAGGTTAGAGGAACTTCATGGTCCTCCCCTTTGGTTATTTCATTTTAATGCACCAACCAGAATTTGAATAGTGTAGAGTTTTTCAAATCAGTTTTGTTGATATAAAGCAGAAAACATGTTTATTGGGACACACAAGTACATAAGTACAATCTATGCCAGACTCGATTCTAGATTTTCCATATTAGGGGGGACAAACATAGCTTTGTGCTTTTTATTCACCAACACATGAGTGATTTTCAAGTAAGAGTCGTGTATTGTAGAGCTGTCAGCCAATTTTTCTAGGTTTGGCCGACCCTTAGAGGGGTGGGTTTTGCCTACAGGATTCCAAAACAGCAGAACAATATACGCATCCTTCTTGCCAGAATAATAATCACTCTCTTGGATGTGCAATTGCTCAGTTTGGGTGAGCCTCACACCCCTTCCCATCCCTAGGTCGGACCAAGATTAATGCACTGTTTATTTGCCGAATTTAACCTATTGGAGAAAAAAATGAAAAACTGGGCTAGAATCCAAGTTGATGGGAAAACAATGTCATTAATTTCATATCAGGAATCCTGGAAATTGAAGCACTGGAAAAAGTCCAATATATGGAAACAAGGCAAATACAGGGAAGATGTGAAGAAAACTGTCACGGTTCGGTCAGCAGCCGTTGTGGTGCACTGCTTTTCTGTTGTTTTTGGTCATTTTTCTGTTTTGTGTTTTGGGTACTTTTATTTTGATATGCTTGTCTGTTCAGTTCATGTGTCACGTGTCTTCTGTTCCCAGCTGTTTTCTGTTTAGGTTCCTTGGTTCCCAGCTGTATTGTGTTTCCCCTGGGGGTGTTGTGTATTTAAGCCTGTTTCTGTTAGTAAGTCCTCATGTGTCCGTCGCCTCACTTACCCTGTTGTTTCCTGGTTCTGATTATTCTGCATCGCATGGCCCCCATGCCTATTTTCTTTTGCCTGTTTTGTTTTTGCTTAATTAACACGTATCTGCATGGATCCTTGGTCTGCACTCTGGTCTATGCCCCGAGGAAGCTCAGAGTCGTGGGCTCACCCAAAAACTTCCCAATTGGAGTTTTGCAAATTTCACTCTGCTGCTCAAACTGCAAGTATCATCATGCACCTTTTCCAACATAAGCATTCTGAAGCAGTCTAATAAGCCGTTCAAGTGAAAGAAAATTTGAGCCAGTCAAATTCCAGATGACTGGTCCAATGCATAGTGCAGTTCTAATTGAGACCTTATATTCTGCACCACGACCTTTCGACTGCTTGGAATATTATCCAGAACTGCGAATCAAACTAGTTAGTTTCCAAACCCTGAGTGTGATTTTGCTTCTCTGAGAGTGAATAAGGCTGGACTGAGGCTAATATCTAGTGACATTTTTCATGCAGAGCCCCATAGTCACGTTTATGAGAGACTGTTAGGCTGATTGTCCAATATGACCTTTATTAAGCATGTCTGTGAGGTTTAGAGTGGAGAGGTTGAGTCAAATTGGACGGATGATGGATCTAGAGTGTTTGTGTATGGAAGGAAAAAAGGTTATGTACATTATTTATGCAGTAAATAATATGTTTCATGTGTAGTTATGTGTCTGGGGGACGCATGTGTGACACAGAGGGAGGGAGAGAGAGAGAGAGAGAGTCTGAGAGAATCTGCCGACCTTCCTCTGTCCATTCCTGTTCCTTCCTTGGCTCTTGTATTTAATCCTTCTCCCAGGGCACCGCTATGCATTTGGGTTGTTTTTCTCCACTGAGCCATTGCACAAGGCAATGATAGAAGGGAATAATGAGAGAATGGGTTTATGATGTTTATTGCGAGTCTTACTGGGACACTGCGAGACATATTCAACGGGCACAGTGGAATCACACACAGCGAAAACCCACATATATAATGACAGCGAGAGAAAGAGGGAGAGAAAGAAAGCAGCACGGTTTGTCCTTGGGAGGACTGTTTTTAATCAGAAAGTCATGACTTTAGCTGAAAGAACAGAACACACACACCGAGCTATCGTGACTGCTGATCTTACCTGAACTAATGGGCTAGTTTTTAGAGAGAGAAAGAGAGAGAGGGGTTATGCAGGCTGATAATGATTGTACCTATGGGCTTTCATAAGGCATGATACTAAGAAAGAAATGCTTTGGAGCTGAAACACAATACTTTTTGTCGCATAACCTGGACACAGACCAGAGTAACCAAACACATTCAGTGCCAGCAGCATAATTGCCCAAGAATTTATTTCAGTGTTTCATTGGAGAAGTGTGTGTGTGTGTGTGTGTGTGTTCTGGAGGGAAGCTACATGGAATAAGACCTAATTGAGGACACAGAGAGAAATCCATTTCTTCAATACATTTTAATGAATTGCTCGCTACAGGGCCCTCAATAAGTGCTGTGTGTGTGTGTGTGTGTGCGCACGCGCATGTGGAGTATTTATGAGTGTCTATAGATAAAGGAGCACAGCCGTGGCAGGTCATATCTTAGTCTTTCTCTGGAGGCCCTTGGTCTCTTCATGATATAGTTGGCCATTATTCAGAAACCGGAGAAGAGGAGCATATGTGTTGTTTGGCCCTGTGGCGTGGAAAAGAACACATTTGGCTAGCGGTCCTATAGTAGATTGATCATCTTTGCTTGGACTGGCTTGGGTAGTGCTTTCAGGCGCATGGGTTTCTCGATTCCAAACCGTTGTCTTAAGGCCTGGTGGAGCTGGCTTTGTGTCTATGTTAATTAAAAGGGTCCAATCAATGCTAAGCACTTTTTTGCAATAACCAATGTTGATATGAAATATGCAATGTCTTAAGGATATAAAATGGAGCATGCGCTTCTCAATCCATTTATATAGATAGTGGGTATGGAGACTCATTCATAAATACAGTGGCTTGCAGAATCATTGGCTGGCTTGCAAAATACAATTAAAATCTTATGTAAAAATACAGAGTACCTTACAAATAAAATCCCCTTTATTTGCCATTAGTTTCGTCTCATAATTTGACCTCTAGTGAAAGATACATTTTTAAAAGAAATTCGCACATCACAATTATTTATACCTCAAGAAATTCGCAGTGAATGTAATACAATCTAATGCATTTTTAAAATATTGTTAAGATGCCATAAGTGTTTAGGACATTTTAAGTAATCATCAGGGCCCAAATCCCAGTCATCCATGAGTCATCCACTTCAGAGCATCCCATTCCATTAGGATCACCATAAATCTACTAGACATCACCTCCTGTTTGAAAGGTATCTCAAAAAGAAGTCATTTCTGTTTCTGCAACAAACAACTTTGCTAGACACCACTGAAACTAGATCAAGGTGTGGTCAGACCAATCAAAAACTGAGATCTTTGACTTTAAACACTTAAGATGGATTTGGTATATTGTATTAATATTTAAGATGATATACCCACCCTTACGAAAATTAGCTCTGATTTACTATGATTAAATAACCATAATTATGATTTGCTATATGTAAACTATGGTAGTACCACAGCTACCATGAAGTGCTATGGATAAACCACAGTATAGCTATGAGTAGTACCAAAGTACCATGGGGTACCATAGTAAAACTATGGTTACTGCATAAAAACCATAGGAAACCATCGTGAAATTTTCATAAGGGCACTCTTTCACTGCCATACTCTTCTGCAACTAAGATATAAACAATAAATGTATCTTGAGGAATTACTGCTAGAAACTGCTTCTGCTAGAATCTACGGCTCTGTGACTTCAGTTTACTACTCAAACTGCGCACAAACCACTGATATGTTTTTATTTTTCTGGAAACATGACTCAGCAACATTGCTCTGGAGATGACTACACAGGTACACAACGGGAGACACTTGTGGTCGGTTGCCTTTATGTCTACATCAACACTGACTGGTGTGCGAACACTGTGTCTCTAATTATCGCTTACTGCTGCTGGAGTTTGTGACTGTTAAATGCAGGCCATTTTATTTACCATGACCATTCACTACCATGCTTTTAGCCACAGTGTACAACAATTACAGGAACAGGTGCTCTGTCTGAACATGGCTGCTGTGAGGATGATTCAATCAATGGAAAGCCTCCAGACCAGACAACATTTCTGGAAGTGTGTTCAGAGGATGCACAGACCAGCTGGCAGATCTCACATCTCTCTGAGCACCACAGTCTTTCCAGTTTGCTACAAAGGCACCACAATCATCAAGAAGTCGTCAGTGTCAGGCTTCAGTGAATACTGTCCTGTCGCACTCATACCAATCATCATGAAGTGCTTTGAGAGGCTTGTCATGAGGCACATAAAACACGGCCTGCCATGTTGAACCTCCTGAAGTTTGCATATCATCACAGCCATTCAGCAGATGATGCCATCACGTCCACCCTTCACCCCGCCCTCACCCATCTGGAGCAAAAGGACTTATGCTGTTCATAGACTTCAGTTCAGCATTCATCATTCTTTAGCATCTGATAGGAAAGCTGAGACTGCTGGGCTCAATCATCCCTCCACAAATGGATGCTGGACTTCCTTACCAGGAGAACACAGTCAGTCAAGATCAACATCTCCAGTAAAACCACACTGGACCCCCCAACACACAGTTTGAACTGTGCAGTAAAGTACAGTTCAAACCAAACCATGAAGTTTGATGATGACATGACTGTGGTGGGTTTGACACAGAAAGGCTAATGGACTGGTGCAGAGACAACATCCTCTCTCTCAATGTGGACGAAATAGGTAGAGATAGTGTTCACATCACGGAGAACTTCACATGGACCCTGAACACCAGCTCCAAGGCCCAGCAGTGTCTCCTGTGGAGTGCACATCCTCCCTCCCTCTACAGAGGGACTGTAGAAAGCACACTCTCTACATCCTGGCATGATACAGACATAATGCTGCATCAGACCACCAGACCTTACAGAGTCCCCCAGGTCATCAGACTAAATAACTAATTGTAATCGGACGCACTCACAAGGAACTGAGCTGTTTCCTTTCTGTTAAGCACATTGCATATACACTAAACGGACCTGCCACTAACAAAGAAAGCTGCCTCTGTATATACTGTATTTATTTGTACACGGTATATTTTTGCTGCTACAGTTATGAACTGCTGTCTACCTCAATCTCTGCTGTCTTTTTCATTCCTTAATGACTGCTAGAATACAGTGTGTCATAATACCGTATTCACTCACACTAGTGCTCTTACTGCTACTGTCGACTGCACTGTGTGTTGTCTAAGGCTGGATAGAACTGATCTTGGATCCCTTCAAAATAAAGACAACCGTTGTCACAAAAACTGATCCTAGCTCAGCACTTCTACTGTTAAGGTCGTTTAACGATTATAGAGCTTGTTGTCTAAAATAGCTGTCAGCAGCATATAACTAAAAATTTAAGAACTCCTCACCACCACACAAGGACCACACCCACCATCCCACCTCCTCTATTGATAAGACTAATAAGAGCAGAGGTTATCAAAATCAGCAAACTAGCTTTTATTCACACAGGAGTCAACAATAGCCTAAAATATCACACAGATGCCAAATTAAGCTCTTCACAGTAATTCAAAGCACAAGGAACTACATCAAATAGGACGAAAGGAGTAAAATGGGTCCCCATTAAAGCAAAAGTTATTTGTTAATTTTCAAGTTCATTTGGAATTCTTGTTCAGTAAAGTGACTAAACAGTACCATCCAGAGTTTGAGACCCCTGTGTTAAAGACCCCAGTGATGTCTGGAGCTTGAAAATGCTGTATTAAACCAGATGTTGAGTTTTGGACATCATGGGCTTATATTTGAAACCTGCAGCTGATCTAAAAAACATATTAAAGAAAAGGCCATGAAATTGGCATTTCTGAAAATCATAACAAAGGTAAAGCTCTGCCAGGGAGACCATCCTGTCAGTCCTTATGGCTTTTAGGACCTGGACTGTATTGCATTTTGTACCGCTTTTGAACCACCTTGATCAATGCAGAGTGCTTGTACCTTAAAAGAGAAAAAAAGAAAGTAATTATGTAAGACAATCAAAAAAAAAAGAAACGTAATTAAGCAGTTAGGGGCATATCATTCATTACTCAGCACTAGTTAGCATGTTAGCAAGGCCTATTTTGCATTGTAGCAGTAAATTTCAATTGAACTTTGAGGGCACTGAATTTGAGCCCCCCCCCACCCGTGTTAAAGGCACACACGGGTGGATCACAGTCTCCGATCAGATGAATTTGCTTCTCTACCTCTGTTTACAATTTAAAAAAAAAAAAAAAAGAAAAAGCTGTGGAATTGGCTGTGGCATTTCAGAAAATCTAACCCAAGATAAGGCACTCCCAGGGAGACCATCCCGTCAGTGATTATGGATGTTAGGACACAAGCTGTATTGTATTTCGAAATTCCAGTGGAAACTCTCATTGATGTTGCAGGCCCTCTGAGGTGAGGCCTATCTGCCACTTCAGTAAAACACACACACACACACACACACACACACACACATGCTGACTTACCCACCGTGAGAGAAACAGCTGCAAGCATTTCCTTTATGCACACGGATTCGTGATTTGAGTGGAGCAAGAGAGAAAGAGCGAGAGAGGAGAGAGAGAGGATGTGGGTCGAAGAGTCGCGGCGCATGTTCAAAGAGAAAGTTCGGTGTTTATACAGTCATGCACTTTGCCGCCTGATCCGCCACATAAACCCCCGGTTGGAGAGGACAAATTTCATTTTCGCTTCATTTACTTTTAAGGCTAAATCTTCAAAGCTGCCCTCTTGGTGAGATTAAAGGCAACTTCACGTTATTCTATTTCTTTATGCCACCTTAATAAAAACACATTGTTTGGCTGACATACTTTCACGGCCAGACTAATTTCGCACGGAAATGTCAGGACCGGAATTTGCCTTTACGGTGACTGCGGACGCCTCAGTTCCGACTCTTAATTATCCTCTTCATATTCTGTGAAATCCTTTAAAGACAGAACTTTGCAAGTCTTCGGATTTCTTTGATGGCTGACTTCAGACGATTTTAGAGCCAGAGCATTATTCATTCGAATAAAAGATAGAGACGTTGAAAATGTGATATGTTGCTTTTAATTAAGGACTTTTGAACCACTGTGATCGGCATGGAGAGAATGTTTGCACCTTGGAAGCGAACTAAAGAAAATAATTATGCTCTGGACTGGTAATGTGGAATCTACCCTTTCCTTGCTTTGAGAAGGACATTGGTATAGTATATACCAGGTTTATAGTGGTGAAAACATAAAATCTTGAATCTTGAAAAAATAATATTGCTTATTGCATGGTGGAGCTTCAAATGATTAGTGTTTCAAAGGCACAGAAGTAGGGCTGGATATAATGGAAAAACACATTTTGATTGGTAAATGGTTAGAGAGAACAATACATCCTTCAGTCAATTCTAGATTAATACAAATGATAAAATGCTTTCATTTCTTCTAGGAAGTTAAGCTTGCTAGCTGGCCAGTTTTGATTGAAAAAAAGGAAAAGATTACATTCTTTCATTCTTTTCAGATATGTTTGATTGTATTTGCATTACACCTGGCATCAAGAAAAGAGCTCTAGAACAGACATTGGTAATCGAAACTTTGTTTAATGTGTAACATTGTAACCCAAAGTTTGAGATCCACGTCATTTCAGTATGCGAGCTCTTATTGGGTCAGTATCTTTAACAAGTGTGGCATCCTTGGATGAAAAGTCTGTGTCTATTTGCTACATCTGAAATTCTTCAGTTTCAAAGGGAGGTGGGAGGCTGGGGAAATCCATGCCTTGACCTTAAAACTTGTTTACAAGTTTTGTACATTGTAAAAAATTCCACCTCAGTCATGTTTTTGCTCCAAGTAATCCTGCTCCCGATGGATATGTCTGGTTGCATCAGTGTGATCAACCTTTAAAGCCTGGGCTATAAAACTGCACATCCAAAACTGAATGAATAAAAAAGCTGGGAACGGTCCTTCAAATCACATGATGGTCTACTGACATTACAAGCACTTTTATAACAGAAGAAAGGATTCCTTCACTTTACCCCATGAGAACGATCAGCATTTGCCCTCAGTAAACGAACTGGACAGATGAAAAGAGATGTCTTAATAATACACATGGCAGCTGTCACTTCAGCTTGCTTTATGGGGCTAATATGCTTTGCAGGGCTAAAGAAAGACTGACACGAGGTGTGTGGGTGTGTGTGTTGGGGGGGGGCATTAGTGCTTCCTCATGTTTTAATCAGGGATATGAGGCTTGAATGACAGTTCTGGATCCTCCCATCGTCTTACTTTGCTCAGATAGAACTATATAGGCATCCTAACCATTTTGATATACTACTCCTATGAAATATGATTATGTTGTATTATGGACATTCTCAGTCAAATTACACATTATATTAATTATCTAAGTGATAATAGGTTAGATACCTCTGCATTTAACTTTTGCATTTAAAATATAAGGGAGTCTAAAATATCAGCCTTTCTTCTTGGCAGCCTTTCTTCTAAGTATTTACCCCTTTTGGCCTCCAACTGTTTTTGTGAACAGTATTTCAATTCTTGATTTTGGAATTACTTCTAGACATCCTTGTCACCTCATGGCTAGTCTCTCTCGGACGTGTGCTACCTTGGGAAACGCAGGAACGGGGCAGGAATGTATCCATAGCTTCAGGTTCTTTATTCACAGAAATCGAGAAACAGGAGCAGAAATAAAGAAACCTGGCACGGGGGCCGTTAACAGAAACAAACAGGGTAACACTATCAGGAACAAGACGAGGTATCACTAGGGTCAAAGCAAGGTGCTACATAAAGCGTTGCATAAGACAGTAAATAAGGCGACGGACTCATAACTGAGGATAACACAAACAGGACTTAAATACTGCACCAACACAAGACAGGTGAAAACAAAAGCATGTGACATGATGAACATAAAACAGCTGAAACTTAAAGCACGTGACACATGACGCCCAGCGTCGACTGACCTACAGACCCCTCCGTGGGCCTGCTCTGGGCACTCCCTGCGCCCCGCGTCGACTGGCATGCAGACCCCTCCATGGGCCTGCTCTGGGCGCTCCCCGCGCCCCGCATTGCCTGGCATGCAGACCCCTCCAGGGGCCTGCTCTGGGCGCCCCCCACGCCCCACGTCGACTGGCGTGCAGACCCCTCCGTGGGCCTGCTCTGGGTGTTCCCCTCGCCCCGTGTAGTGTGCCAGGCAGGTCCCTAACTGGCTCTATGCTAACCCCCTCCAGCCCCCTGCCCCCCCCCTTCCAAGACCCATACACCCCCCAACAAATACATGGGTATTTTTTCCCTGTTATTATGCCCAACTAGTAGCTCAGCCTGGCTAATCGTTAAGGCTAACCCCCTCAGAAACCCCACAAACCAGGCTAGTTCTGGCGCAACGGGACAGATAGGGGCTGAAAAGGGAATTAGCGGTCCTACAAACAGGCCCTCACCTGCACCTAGGGGGCCTAGGAGGTCCTGCTGTTCCCCCCTTTTCTGCCTACCTAGCAGCTCAGCCTGGCTAACTGCTAAGGCAAACTCCCCCAGAAACCTCACTAACCTGGCTGACTCTGGCATTCTATAAAAACGAGTTCACTAATGAGTTAATGAAAGCTAGATATTTTCTCTAGTGCAGCCTCAGCATAGTGAGCACCTTTCTGTAGAGAAACTTGATTCACACAAACCCCAGTTTGAGAATTGCAGGCATACAGTGTGTGCATTCAAGGTCCTGCTAGGATTCTTGCTATTATCCTTTCTTTTCAGGAACTGCAGTTGCTGTCATAAATAAAGGACAGCCCTTTATTTACTTGTCAGTATCGACTTCTGGCTAGTAAACAGGTTGCTTTGACTGAAACAGCCTCAAATGCTTGATCTCAAGGTCTTAGGTCAGTTCCATACTTGATTTTCAATAGAAGACACGTGGCCCATATATCATGTATGTATATAAACTGCACACCAGCATAAAGATGCAATACCAGCATAAATGTTGGGGTGTGGAGGTCAGTATACCACAATGAGCCATGCAGAAGTGCAATTTTATCAGTGGTTTTCAGCATGCATGGTTTTCTATTCCACACAAACTGGAAAACTATTAATTTTACTTGTTTAATCAGTTGTTGACCTTGTGTTCAGAAGTAGTAGTCAAGTAGACCCTCAGGTGTGATATAAACAGTGACAGCTGAGCTTATATTACAGGTTAGTATGGATGTGTAAAGGTGAAGATCACTCCCTTGACTCTCATGTAACATTGTGTGCTATAGCATCTCTTTGGCTTCTGAAAGCTTGACAGCATGTGTTTAGAAGCAAAGGGAAATTCATATGTGCTCCTTGTTCAATTAAGCAATGCTGGTGTAGATTTTTAAACACTGTATACTTTTCTTTCTGAAGGTTTATTTGATGAGTGGCAGCTTTAATGTCACTTTAATGTAAGTCTTCTAACTAATATAATACATTCTGGTAGAGTCTCTTGTGGGAAGTAGGCACCTGGTGTAAGAAGGCTGCTAATATTTTCTTTTCCAAAGGGCCAAATCTTATCTTGACACCCAATTACTCAATGTCTGCGCACTGATTCATTCTGAAATTTCACTTTATTCTCATGGAAATACTACTACTACTCATAATGATAATAATAATCCATCCATCCATCCATCTTCAACCGCTTTGTCCCGCACTCGAGGTCGGGGGAGGAGCTGGAGCCTATCCCAGCTGCTATGGGCGAAGGCGGGGTACACCCTGGACAGTCGCCAGCATGTCGCAAGGACACATGCAGAGACAGACAACCATTCACGCCCACATTCAAACTGGAGCTCCCTGAGGAAACCCATGCAGACACTGGGAGAACATGCAAACTCCACACAGAAAGACCCCGCAGTCGAACCCAGGACCTTCTTGCTGTATGTGTGTATAAGCATACAAAGGAACAATACGATATACAATTTTATGTACAGAAAATGCAAGACATACAGGATACATATCACAGGGCGTACAATTTTTTCAGGCTACAGTCTGCAAAAAAACAGTTTGTGGAAAACATTTTCTCTACATGCAAACCAGGCTTCCACATCATTAAGGCCTTAAGGACTTCAGTGCAGTCTTAAATAGCTGGTCCTGGAATTAGAGTAATATGAACAGACCAGTCTCCAAATGAGCTGATGGACCCTTAAAAGTTTGCTGACGCATGTGATGATGGCATCAGGTATCCCGGTCTCAACATGATCTCAAATGAATAGCTGAATCCTTCCTGTGGTAATGCATCCACTTATACTGCAACAACTCATATCTGACCATTTCTAGCTTTCTCTCCAGGATCATTTTCTGCTAACAATCAGAGATTGAGTTGTTATCCATCAGACCTGGGTATTATGTTGCAGGGCTCACTCTTTTTCAAGGCGAGGCAGATATGCTCCCGTTGGGCTATTCTTACCCAGAGGAAAGTTGCAGCTGCACGTATATGACATATTTTATGCACGCAATCGACTGAAATGAAGGGATTAAATATTCCTACAACTTAACTTGAAAGTCAACAATGTTTTGATAAGTCTCAAAAGCCAATTAAAATGCCTGTAATATGATCACTGTACATCATGTGATCATTGTAAAGGTTACCAACCCGGCCCTTCCGAATGAGTGGATTTGGCCAAAAATTCAGTCAAAGTGAGGATAAAATGGGTGAAATTTAATCAGGCTTGAAACAAAATAATCAAGCACAAAGTGAAAAATCCCTATACAAAAAAACGGAAGGAAAAAATAGAAGAAAAAAAAAATCCTAATTCAAAAAAAGTATAACTGCTGGGCCCCTAAAATGCAGGGGACAAATCACAGCAGAAGCAGAGTAGCAGTATTCACACATGACTAACAAGGCCCTCCCAACAAAATAGACAAGTCAAACATATAACAGGTGGCCAGCACCATTTACAAAAACAGAGGGGAACATATAACAATCATTTAACATACAAACAACACATCAGACTCTGAAACAAAAACATAATGTTCACAAATATACAAACAACAGATTTACTGACCAAGCTACAAAATAT
>JBBPDH010000001.1:30522789-30536514 GCA_037974565.1 Clupeocharax schoutedeni | reverse complement strand
CAGATACACACCCAGGTATCGGATCAGTACTCGTTATCGGCCGATACCCTGAGCCCAAGTATCGGAATCGGTATCGGGAGGGGAAAAATGGTATCGGAACATCTCTAACGAGTACCCCCCGGGTCCCTCACACACACATGTGTTTTACGCACGGCAAGGCGTGTGTAGCGCAGAGGAGAGATGCTGGCTCTATAGCTTCTGTTTGCATTTTGGCTGATTTTGGCATCATGGGGCGGATGTCGAGGAGAGGAGAATGGCAGCGTGGATTCAGATTTGGAGGACATCAAACATGCACTTATGTTAGTGATCAACCACACTCCCTCACCTCTGGTGACCCTTTTGAAGCTAGAGCCCCACTTGCAAGGCCTCCAGCTCTCCTCCATCGTTGGCACAAGTACCTCAGCATGGTTGCAAGCTCCAAGCTCGAGCCCCAGCCTCAACTCCATGCCCTCCTGCAGCATAGACAGTGCCAGGACTGTTTTATAACATTTCCCCTAAAAGACTGAGTTTCAGGCAGCAGAGAGGTTTGGAGAGGTTTATAGCATGTTTTGGAGAGGCAATGGGCCCCTTATTGGTTTACTTGAAAAAATTGTAAATATTAGTCTGAAATTAAGTGAAATGTGTTTGTACAATGTCAAAACACAAATACCATACACACATATTGTTGTATAGTGAATTTTGTTTGGATACGCCTATGTGTACCTGTTATAAACTGCCATGTAGCCCTTGTGTAATTTTATTTATCTGCTTCAAATTTTGGGTTTTGATTCCCAAGAACATGTAGAATCAGGAAATGTAGTGTATGAGCTGCAATGTAACACACCGTCCATAGACTCACTAAAAAAAAAAAAAAAAAATTCTGACATATTTCTCTATATATGATGTTCTGAAATTAAGGAAAAAAAGGGCTGGAGGTGAAAGGATGTCTTGGCCCATTTGTCTTCTTCAATTTAAGCCCTCAATGACCAATGTGCTGCATCTACAACAGTAGATAATGAATCTTAAATGATGCAAGTACAAATCGTTCCAAATGAAGCTGGATTTCCTATCTGCGCAAAAGGGTTAAGTTATGTGGACTTTGTTTATCGGTCCATCGTCGCATTAGTTGCACACTTTCTTCATGATTGCGTTATATTGCCTTTCGGTTTTCAGACACAAAGATGGAAGCCTGCCTCTGTCTTCAGTGGGAAAAAGCACGGTGGCGTGAAAGCCGTGAAAGCCATGACAGTTTTGTCCATTCCTCAAGGCAAAACTGCTCTAGCTCCTTCATGTTGGATGTTTTTCGCTTGTAAACAGCAATCTTTAAGTACACAGATTCTCAACTGGATTGAGGTCAGGACTTTAACTAGGCCAATCCAACAATGTTCCAAATGTTTCCCCTTAAACTACTTGACTGTAGCAGTATGATTCGGGCCATTGTCCTGCTGGAAGGTGGACCCAGTTTAAAATCATGGGCAGACTGACAGGTTTTGCTCAAGAGTATCCCTGTATTAAGCACCATCTTTTATTCCCAGTCCCTGCTGCTGAAAACATTCACACAGCACAATGCTGCCACCACCATGTTTCACTGGGCGAGGGGGTTCTTGGTGAGATAGGATGTGTTGGGTTTGCGCCAGACAAAAGTTTGGTCTCATCTGACCAGAGCACCTTTAGGGAGTCGCCCACATGCCTCTTTGCAAATTCAAAAAATGCCTTCTTATTTTTAACACTAAGTAATGGCTTTTTTTCTGGCCACTCTTCCATAAAGCCCAGCTCTATGGAATGTACGGCTTATTGTGGTCCTATGGACAGATAATCCAGTCTCTACTGTGGAGCTCTGTAACTCCTTCAGCATTACCTTTAGTCTCTGTGCTGCCTCTCTGATTAATGCCCTCCTTGCTCAGTGTGTGAAGTTTGGTGGGTGGCCCTCTCTTGGCAAGTTTGTTGTGGTACCATGTTCTTTCCTTCTGAAGATGATGGATTTGATGGTGCGCTGGGTATTTTTTTATGGACATTTTTTATAGCCCAACCCTGACTTGTAGTTCTCAACAACTTTGTTCCTGACTTGTTTTGAGAGCTCCTTGTTCTTTGTGGTGTTACGCCTCTTGCTTAGAGGTGTAGGAGCCGCTGGGGTCTTTCTAAAAAGGTGTGCTTGTACTGACAGATCATGCAACACTTAGATTGAACACAGGTGGACTTTCCTTTCCTAATGATGTGACTTTTGAAGGTAATTGGTTGCACCAGAACTTTTTTGGGGCTTCCTAGCAAAGAGGGTGAAAAACATTTAAATTACGGGTTTTTTGTAATGTAAAAAACATTTTTTTTTGGAATGTAACAAAATACATAAAATACATAAAAAAGATAAGGGGGGTGAATATTTTTGCAAGACACTGTTGCAACACCATATCAGAGTGCAGGCTGTGAAGCCCACACTCTGAACTCCCTTGGAACATGCAGGAACTTGCAGACAGCCTGAGATCCATGCAGAAGTGCTTTATTAAACAAAAAACAGAACAGGAAAACAAATGGGCATGATGGCCACCAGGAATCAGAATAACTAGAAGCAGACAGAAAACACTAAATAAGGGGCTCATAAAGACGATGGACACATGAGAAATGGTTAACAGAACGGGGAATATATACATACATAATCAAGGGCTAAACACAATGCAGGTGGGACAAAGTGGAACGCATGACAAGACACATGACAAGGAAACAGATATCAAAAATAAAAGCACACAGAAAGCACAGAACATAAAACAAAGGCAAAAAACTGAAAACAGTGGCCTCTAGCCAGCCACCGACCATGACACACCAAAGCTGAACACTTTACTGACCTTTTGAGCATCACCACAAACCAAGAGAGCTCCCATATAAAGAACTGTTTCTCCGTTTGATGGTTTAACATTTGTTGTGCTGCCCGCACTGATCCATGCCACTGGTGTTAGAAAAAACTACATCCAGTAATAATGCTATGGACAATTCTATATAGACAAAATGTACACTTTCATTTTAAACTAATAGAAACAATAGGAGTGCACAAATCTATATTGCAACATCTGGGTGCAGGTGTTTTAACAGGTGTTTTCTTTGTGTTTGATAATCACAGAAGTCAGTTTCAGGCTGTTTTACTAAATTACTGCTAGCAATCTCTACCCTTTGGCTGGGATTAGTTTTACATGGTCAGACAAGGTGATTTCACTGCTGGACGCTGGACGCATAACATGAAACCATGGGGACTTTTTGGGTGACTATTGAGTTCTAACGGTCGTAAACTGCACAGAAGGAAATTAACAGTGCCTTGACTGACTGACCATGTCTGCAGTAGGTAGAAAAATCTGTAAATAAGATGTTTTGCCAAACTGTTCCTTTCAGTGACTGCATTAGCCCCATCATTATCAGGGAACATTGCTGAACAAAATCAATATTTATTTTTCTGGCGTATGTTTTAATGTTCGAAAGTGCACACATCGGTCATAAAGAATATTCGTTTGAAATTGATGTGGCCCCTACAAATAACAATTAAATGTGCCTCTATGTAAGGCAATGAGAATAAATCTTTTTTACATAATATAATGGAATGTTTAGTGCCATTCATATAACTATAATACAGTGTGCGTTTAGTTCATTTCACAGCCGATAAATAGCAACATAATCTTTACAGATGGGGGACGGCACAGTAACTAAAATGGACTAAATAGGCATATTCTGACAGGACTAAAATTGCTGAGGGATACCAGTATTAATTATATTACCTTCCACAGGCAAAAACACTCAAATTCATGCTTCAGTATTGCCTGATTGTATCATTGGACTGATAAATCAGCCAGGCCAGTTTGAAAAGCAGCAGGAGAGAAGGACCTTGTCGAAATAATCCTAAATAATTCAAAGTGCAGCTTAACCTCCCTTTCCTATCAAGTTTTCAGACATAAGAGGACAGCTTTTTTATAAAACCTCTCAGTGGCAGCCCTGTACACGACATGCATAAGTAGCCTCTTTGACCCCTTTGAGCAATTTCAATTCACTCAATGCCATTTTTCAATACAAAGCTCATCCGAGCTGTCTTTTGTGCGCGTCCCGCACTCTCCGGCATGATGTGGCAGAGTAATCAGGGAGTGTAGGGTCTCCTAGTGTTCTCATGTGTAAATGTCATCCATCATTGCCTCTAATAGGAAATTAAACCCTCCCCCTGTCCAAGTCCCCGTCGGCCGCCGCCACACGCCCGTGATGTCACTCATTCAGTTGGGGTTTATTTTTGGAAATGACAGCAGAGTTCTGGGAAATGGTGCTCGTCAACATTTGTCTGTTGTGTTATTTTACTTTTTTTTTTTTTACGGAGCAAATCGGAGTTGCTAAGCTGCAGCCATGTATTGCGCCTTGGCTGTATGTTGACACAAGGTCCTGGCAAGGGCTCTCAGAGAGCAGCAAAAGGGCCGATGTCACATTAATGTAGACGTCAGGCTGGAGACACGTCTCATTTCACCGGGATGGTGCAGGAACGGCTCATGAAATATACATCACTGGATCCGGCACCTCGGCCGCGGCTTGTCACAACTGAATCTCTGCTGCCTGAAAGTATCCTAAGCGCGGTCGTTTCTTTCAGGCAGGCATATTGCATAACGCCGCAGCCCCAAAGTTATGTGCATAATGATACATCTGTTATTATTACAAACATAGAGAGCAATGCTACATTTTGCACAGGAGACACTTTCATCAGAATTGATAGAGCCAGTTTGAAGTGGCGATATTGCAGTCGCAGGGCCCCGGTGCGAAATCAACGAAAACCAACTGCGGTGAAATATGCTGTGCAGTCAGATATCTCCATCCTCCATATCTGATCGCACATCACTGGGTGTAATTTCATATCCACAAATTGTGCGGCTTCTATTTTGGTGAGCTCACGATTCAACCTCACCGAATTTCAACTGGCGCAAATGCAACAGCTGAGATCCGCTAGTTCTCGTCACGTCCCAGGTGGTCAGCTGTGGAGAAATGAATATGCCGCATTTACATAAACCGAGAGAAAGCATACCGGCTGTTCGGCTGCATGCTTATATGGCTTGGTGGTTAGGGAGTTGATCCAAAGGTTTGATTCTCAGTACTGCCAGTGGCATCACTGAGGTAACCTTGCACAAGGTACCGTACCCACAAACTGCTCAAGAGTTTTGCCATTTTGGGCACATTCCCAGTAAAACCAGTGCTTTGATTGTGTTATAGTCTTTTGAACCACTTGATTTGATTGTGCTGGAATCTGAAAGTGTGGTAAATCAGAGAGGATCACTGACAGAGATAGTGCTAATTTTAGCACTTTCTAAGAAATCTTACCTGCCTTGACCTTAAGACATCAGTGAGAAATGAAATGAGACATAGTCAGGCATCATATCTGGGAATGGATTGCCCAGGGGCTTCTGACTGCCAGCGGCTTCTAGCTGCCAGGGGGCTAGGAGGGCCCTTAGAACACAAAGCTTAAGGTGAGATAATAGAGACCTTCAACTGCAGGTATATATTTTCATGCTCTATAGTATAAATCACTGTTAGTCTGATTTAGTCAGAACCCTTTGGTTCCATTGTTACTTCCAACAACATAAACTGATTTTGTGTATCTTATGCAAAGTAATCGATGTCTTGTGAGTGGAGGAAAAGGTAACTTGTTCATGTTGTGCAAAAGAGATGAAATGGTAACTCAAATCTTTAACAATAGGAACAGAACAAGACACTCAGCCCATTTGTTCATTTTCAAAACAAACATTTTATTATTTTTGCTGGAGCGCTCGATGGTGAGTTAGCTTGTTTGTGTAGAGATTGATCAGTTTCATCAAGCTTGCCACAGTTTCTGTAGGCCCGGCTGAAATGTTATGTCAATACTACATACTAAACTGCACTAAAATGAAAGAACCCACCCCACCCCCTCCCATACCCCCCACCCCCCCATACCCCCACTTTCTGAATTTTTCCGACTCTTGCAGCACAGAATAATGCAGCGAGTGAAGCCTTCTGTGATTATTACCAATGCGTGGAGCGTGTTCTCATTTGACAAACACCAGCTGAATTGATTTAATTGAAATCAAGTTGGAAGTAATTCAATTTGGCACTAGCAGGTCTTGAATGTCAAATGAAAATCTTACTTGTCACGGTCCCACCTTCGTGCGCTTTTGTTCGGTCTGTGTTAGTCTCCCATTGATCGCCCGCTGATGTGCGGTGATATACATGGTCCGATGCACAGATTAAAAAGAATGAAAATATTATCTAAAGTGACTTACCAGGATGTTGGTGCCAGACTAGTGTTTGATATGATTATGAGGGATATAAAAAACAATCATTTATTCTGCTATGGCCGGTGGAAAAAAGCTCATTTGTTTGCAGTGTTCAGGTTCAAGTATGAATGGCTGTGTGTATATGTCATTAATAAATTTAATAGAATATCATTTTGAAATAAGTTCAAGATAGGGTTCATTTTAAAAAGTGAATACCGCTTTTGCTTTATTTTTATTATTATTAATAGCAATACTAATTGTGTAGTTGTTATAGTTGTAATTAGAGGCAATGATGGCTGGTGTTATTATTAGTAGTAGTATTAGTATTATTGTTGTTGTTATTGTTGTTGTTGCTTTTGTTATAGTATAACTACATGTACTAGTTTAAAATATGGCACCAGTTCTATTCCGTTCTAATACAATCAAGGTCTATTGAAATGTTAATCCATTAATCTAAAAAATGAAAAGTATTTTTTTTGATATATAAATGTTGTCAATGAACACGTAAGCGATCAGAGACACTGGGCATGAGCTAAACATTAAGAATTTGCTTTAATTTGACCTTATCTCCTGTATCTTCATGGTAGCATCTGGCTTGACAAATGTTATCCCCACTTCAGTGGATTTTTAAAAAGCTTTTCCATTTTATAATGTTTTATTGGGGATTGTATCAAATACTATTGATGTTTGTTGTAGCCATAATTGTGACTATTTTTAAATGTGCTCAGGTGTGCTTTTCTGAACGTATCATGGATGTGCTTTGTGTGTCACTGCGTGTGTGTGTGTGCGCGCGCTCACTTGTGCATGTGTGTGTTGCATCAGTGTTGTGTATCTGTGTGTGCTAATCAGTGATAACAGTCACAAAATGCTGGGTTTATGTAGCATTCCTGCAATATTGCTGCAATATCAAATGACCAAGTATATTTTCCTTTCCTTTATTCATACTTTGCTTTCATATGATATGCATCTCAAAAACAGAGCCTTCAAGCTCGCCCATTATGCAGTTCTTCATTAACAGCGTACCCTCTTTAAATCATTCCTGAGCACAGGGAGGACAAATGCAGGTTCCTCAGGCTGTTCCGCGGTGCCTGAATGCTCTCGGTGTTGTGCGAGACATCTCGGCTAAATCAACCAATCAATCTTGTGTGCTGCTGTGGGTAATTGGAGCACACCAGCTTTCATTTGGAGGTAATTAGAAGTGTATGTGTGTTAATATGACTGGGCTGCTGCATTGTGAGAGTGTGTGGGTGGGAGGCAAAAACTACAGAAAAGGAGAGAAACCCCCCGAGAAAACCCCCAACCCCCCCCCCCCCCCCCCTGCGAAAAAGAGAGGGCATGCTGTTTGATGTGAGATTTAAGAGTTGATTGAGATTTGATTGCCACGAAAGAGACGTCAGCACTGTGCAGCGTTCAAGCAGACTGCAAATGTAATGAATTAGGTGGCGAGAGCATTAAGTCTTATTATTATATGTGTATATGCTCCAGAAAATGGAGCATTAAAAGTTATGTAATATAAAATATCAACCTTTAATAACCTCTTTTAAGATGTCTCTTTAAGATTCTATAAGTACATCATTATTTCAGTAACTACGTAACATTTGAACAAAGTATGTGACATTTTAACGTACTACATGTAAGTGTTACAAGTGTTTTGCTAATAACCTTTTGTAACTACATGATTATTTATTTAACATTGTTCAGTTATTCAACTAGTTATTCAACTTTCTGTGACCTGCATTTCTTTTCCTAACATCCCATATATTTCTTTAGCAAGCTTCGTTTTGCCACTTTCAGAAATTATTTAAGATTTCTGTTAACTATGTACACGTAGCAAACTACTTTCATTAACTGGCACAAGCATTTAGGCAACAACCTTCAACCTGAATCTGTGTCTTAAATGAAGGAAAGCCAGGACTGGAGTTTTGGATCATGGAGCACTAACAAATGAAAAGAATGAAAAGTAATGAAAGATGAAGTCCCAGTGTTGAGTAGTGCTGTGTCTCATACCTCCAGTGTTTTGGTGGCGTGGGGTGATGGAGGTAGAGCTAGTGGATATAGCTTAGTGGGTAGGATACTTGCTTCTGGACCAAGAGCTCATGGGTTCGAATTTTACCTTCAGTACACCACCACTGGGTCCCTGAGCAAGACCCAGGGTTGCTCCAGGGAGAGACTGTCCCCTGTAGTTAGGGAATGGAATTTGGATAAAATGTGTGTGTATGCGTGTGGAGTTTCCTCCAGGGTCTCTGGTTTCTCCCACAGTCCAAAAACATGTGCGTCAGGGTTTTCCAAATTGTCTGTGAGTGAATGGTGTGTGCACCCTGTGGTGGGCTGCTGCCCCACCCAGAGTGAGTCCTTACCTCACACCCACTGGCTCCAGGTACTTGCTACTTTAGTGCGGATTAAGCTGTTATAGAAAGTGAGTGAAATTTCGTGAATCATTATGGATAGTTATTGATAAATGGATTGATAAGGTGGTCAAACACTCAACGTACTGGCTCCTATTCCTTTAAAGAGACTTTTTGATCCAATCAAAGTTCCTGCCTGCTCTTTTAATTAGTTTCTTGGACACATCTGCTCATTTTGTACACCTTTGTGTCCTCTCTCTCACTGTTTCACTGGCTAATTAAGCTCAAAGAAAAGGAATGGGAGGTAGAAACTATTTAATCCCCATTGTCTAATGTAATTTTTCCATTTCCATTCTTTTATCTGCTTCTTAATAACAGCAGAAATCCAGCTCAGCCTTAAACTTATATTAATACAGAGAGCGCTACAATCGTGTGCTTTGTAGGGATTTGTTCTAGACACATATTCTAGACCTTCTTTTTCTTGAATTTCCAGACGCTTAAATGCTTTTTAGAACTTGGAAGAGCACACCACTAGCGAGAAAGACGCCGATTATCTGAGCCGCACGGAGCCTGTGTGTGATGCAATTGCCTTTTCTTGGCTTGTGGATAATGACACAATTGACTGTCGCACGGTGATGTCACGCTTGAGGCCCCCGGGCGGAGGGGAGATAAGTGAATGCATGAATATGCGAGATGAAGACAGAGCGGTATATTTCAGAGACTGACATGGCTGAATTGATTACTTAGCAAAGGGGAGCTTAACAGGTTTTAAATGCTCACCCACGGACAAATACCTCCATGCCGCATTCCCACGCATTGCGCAGCCACAAAAGAATATCATTTACACTCAATTCAAGAAGGGCAAGGCACTGCCTGACTTTCAGAAGTAGCATCCTGCACCTATACGATCTCTCGCGTATATCCACAAGGCATTGTTCTGGTTTTATTTTGCTTGACATTTAATTCCCAGCTTTGTTAAGTTAACCATTGAGTGAATGGAATGTCAGACGAATTTACCATTTAACCTTATGTGATTCTCGGGCATTCGCCTCAGCCACAATGTCCGGCCCGCTGGCTGACAACTGAAAGCTCTGTGCTTGGTTTATTAGAGCGAGCTAATGCTATGATCATTGCTTTTATGACTCTCAGCGCCTCTGAGATTTATATGAGCTGCAGAACTAAGCATGAGTGAAGAGTGGGACAGAGACCAGCTGTGTTAAAGAGAAACCCAGGCTCACAAACTCGTTTTGATTTACTCTGTTTTGGTCTGGAAGATTGGTCTATCCCAGCAGATATTCCCCATGGATGTGGCCAGCATGTTCTTATCAGCTGAACTGCTCCACCATATTTCGTTAGGGACCCTGGGAAGGTCTAACTGTAAAGTGGCTTGAGGAATGAGTCACTACAATGGGATGCCAGTCTGAAACTGCAGAGCAAATACAATATAAGAGGCTGTACATTCAAACATATTGGTGGAGACAGACCTAATCACACTTTTGTGCCAGTCAAACTTCACAAGTGAGCTGTCCTTACTCTGAACGTGTAAAACAGCTTCACTTTGCAGATCTTCTGGCATGAGTTCAACTTCGGTGAACTTGCAGTTTCTCAACTTTCCTTGCACACAGTAGTTATATTCTGGTTGGGGCTGCATAAGCACACTCTCACATACAACCTGGTGGATATCCGTTATTGACACTGATATTTTCAGAGCAGTAGCAAAAAATAAACTAAATAATACTTCAATTCAAAAGTGCAGAATCACAATTCCTTGGTTAAGCACTTATACAATGGAGACTGTTACAAAGCAGCTTTGTAGATATCTGGGTCAAGTATCCTAATGAGCAAGTCAAGAGCAACAGTGGCAATAAAACACACCTCATGAGGCACTCAGATCTTTCAGAGGAAAGATGTGTGAGATATGCCTGTGATTCTTGTTAAATGGCCATGACAGACGGTGGTCCAGACAATTAGGGACAAAAGAAATTGAATTTATTGGTTAATTTATTAACTGTAAGCAGTAATTACTTGAGATAATGAGACCAGATCACTCTGTAGTCAGGGTGCATGCTTACGGCACTTATCTAACTACAGGGGGCAGCGTCCCTGGAGCAACTTAGGGTTAAGGGTCTTACTCAGGAACTCGGTGGTGGTTTGCTGAAGGTAGGATTCAATCCCATGACCTCTTGGTCTGGAGGCACCTCCAACCCACACTCGTCCTTCACAACAGCTTTCTGATTGAACACAATGTTGTCATCAAAACATGGAAAGAGTCCATTGTTTTTTTGTTTTACTGTGTGCACAGAAAAACAACAATGGAGATACAAACAAACAACTGGGGTGAAGTACAAGCACAACTTTTGGGATGAAGATAAACTTCATCTCAAGTTTTCCATGATTCTAAAAAATGTACTTTTTAAGATGGGTTGGGTTTTCATCACACAGAAAAAAATTCAAGCAAGTACAAATGATATAAATGATAAACGACCCCGATATCAAAAGCTAATCTGACGGAAAAACTTTCCGCTAGTTTTTCTGAAATGTCAGGGTTTGTGACACAGTGCCTACGGAAAAGTGCTATTAGTATATTTCAATCTGCTAATGAGCTAACGAGCTAAAGCTAATGAGCTAATAGAGGTTGGATAGTGGAATAACCCGCCTATCGAAGGGTAAAAATACAGCAACTTTGAAAAAGCCTAAACCTTGGTCACATTTTCTTGCAGCCCACACACGGTGTGGAATGATGACGCAGGCCAAGACCAGAACTCAGGCTGATTATGGCCATGATCTCAGCTACCTTTAAACCATCACTACCAAAAGTGACCCGCCACTCAACCACAAAACTTCGGCTCTTTTGCTGTAAAGTCAACTGAACTCAATATAGTAATACAGTCTGCTGGATGAATGTGTATCAAAAAATCTCACTTCATGTGTTTATTGGTAGTTAGTGGGGATGAAATGTCAAAAAGGTTTCTTTCCTGTTTTGGATATTCTGTCCAGCAGCATGTGGGGCTCATACAAGGCGATTCAGCCAAAGCAGCAGCACCATTAGTCCAAGATTCCAATTTGCAAGTCATAGTTCACCAAAATTATACTTGAAGTGACATTTCCAGTGACATTTGCAAACAGGTGGGTGCGTCTTTGAGTCAATATATGAATTATAAATTGGAGTGTCCTTGAATTGATAGATTTAAAATGTAGGCAGTGTTTGGGTTTGTAAAATGGCCATGCAAAGTCTACACAGAACCTACCATCAAACACATGGGAGGGAATCAAACCCAGGACCTTTTTGTTGTGAGGTGACAGTACTACTGTGCCATTGGGCTATTTAATACTTCATAAATTGATAATGACTGAATAAATAAATGAATTGTGCTGGTTACATGTTCTGTTGAAGCCTTTTTTTTTATCAGTTTAAAATTTAATGGGCTGTTGAATTTTGCTCTTTTTACTTAGACTTAAAAACATACTCATCTATTCATTGAGAGGAATCCCACTGAAAAAAAAAGAAAAAGATTTTCGCTTATGAATTTGCTGGTGAAGGCAAGTGAGTGTAGGCCTTTGGACCTGCAAGATCTTATAGCTACAGGAACGTGATTGGCATAACGTTGACAAGTTCAGAGTGAGCAGTGCCCACCTGGGGGGAATCTGGAAGTCATGAAGCTAATTATGAGCCATTTGATTTGGAGTTTGACAAGGAAGTGAAGGCAAACTTCTCATTAAAAAACTCTGAAGCACCCAGGTGAGGCCTTTCACTGCAGCGGGGAGGAAAGTAGCATAATCATGGCGCCAAAGTGATCAAAGAGGTTCAAAGGAGAGCGGTTAGAAATTCTCAGCAGAGGAACCTGTGGCTGTCACTGGGGAATAACTGGGGGTTAGGGCTTTTCCCATTCAGGCAGGCCTAGCCATAATCACAATGCACTACAGTATATGTGTAATAAAGTGAGGGTCGAAGCAAGCAGGGTACATTTACAGGATCCAAAAGGTTTTAGGTTAAAGAATGAGTAGCAACAGCACAAACATAAACATGGGATCTGGGACACACAAAAACACTAGAAAGATGGTGGAAGGGTAGTGTTGCAGAAACAAAGTGGAAAATATACAGGTTTAACAAAACCACAAGATAACAAACGCAACTAGATATGATCGTAACTAACAAAAGCAAGGTTTACAAAGAGAAGAGTTTTTACAAAGAATCCAGGAATAGAATTAAATACAGGGGTATTTGTACTATTCAGGGCCGGGGCAAAGACTGGGACTACACTCAACTGAACAGCATAACAACAAGCAAAGCTAAGACCAAATCTCATACACACATGAAAAATGTAAACAACAATGTAGACCAGAAAACAGGGAAAATAAACTTTTTAAAAAATAGGAAAACGTTAGAATATGTTGTATTTTATTCATATCATGCAGCACTGTGGGAAATACAACTGAATATCATTCCATTTTAAAATAAAAGCCAGTGTGTGATACTGAACTGTGTGGGCCAGGGGGTCACATATTAAGTCACATATGGTTAAAACACAAAGATGAATAAAATGCATGAATCAAATTATGTTTATATAAGCTGCAGGCAAATAACAAATGTTAAACATTTTACTGAGTAAACAGACAACAAATCAGAACAGGTCACAATCACAACCCCACCCTCACCTGTATTCTCATCATTAATTTGATGTTAATATATATGTTATCTTTGTTTTTATTTGTTTTATAATGCCTCAAGACTCACAAGAACATACACTATATTTGCCAAAAGTATTCACTCACCCATCGGAATAATTAAATACAGGTGTTCCAGTCACTTCCATGGCCACAGGTGTATAACTTCAAGCACCCAGACGCTTTTACAAACATTAGTGAAAGAATGGAACGCCCTCAGTGAATTCCAGTGTGGGACCATGATAGGATTCCACCTGTGTGTGAAATGTCCTCTCTACTAAATATTCCACAGTCAACTGTCAGTGGTATTATAACAAAGTAGAAGCGATTGGGAACGATGTGGTCAGCTACGTAACCTGAGTGTCGTCAGCGGATGCTGAGGCGCATAGTAGACTTTAGTCTAGTAGACCGCCTAGACCAAGACCAAGACACTACCAAGACCAGAGGGTATCGAGACCAAGACAAGACCAAGACTAAGACCA
>JBBPDH010000001.1:30424207-30441960 GCA_037974565.1 Clupeocharax schoutedeni | reverse complement strand
CATCAGTACAATAACTTTATTAACGTTACTCACATTTATACCAACCAGCTGCCTCCGCTTGGGCTCGTATTTCACTGCTTGCTGCCGTTATTTAACTCAAAAACTTCCCTCCGCTACGTGGCGCCCGTTTAGTGCAGAGTGTCCATCGTTCTGCACAGCGTTTTCTGGTCAAGTGCACCATCCGGGTTCTTTCAGTGCACTGAGTTTTAGCTTAATTTTCAGTGTGAGCGCACTACGCACTAAAATCGTGATTTTGGACACACTGAAAGCCTTTTGGATGTGGGTGTGCTTTAAAAAAGATGTTTTTGTTGTTGTTTGGCTGTTTATTAAACTTCATACTAGTTGGCATATTACCGTATTACTAATGTAATCGATACTGACAGCCTTCGCGGACGGAATGTCGGTCTGATGTACACACAGACACAAACACACAGATTCTGTCTGTCTGAGCTCTGAGGAAGAAACTTTCGACAGCTCTGCAGTGCTCCGCTCTGATCAGCTTGGTCAGCTGGAGTGAGTGGTGCAGCATGTGGAAGAGGGACATGAAAAGGATGTGGTCAGCTGAGGGAAATCAAAAACGCCCGGCCCATCTCTTCTCATCAGCCGTCACTTTCTCACACCCATCAGCCTGCATCCTCTCCCATTACCTTTAAAAGCATCTGCTGCTTCAGAGCACCTCCCGAATCGGTCAGCACAATACCATCATGAGCACAATGCATATACCAGCACAGACTTACATGTCAGATATACTGAATAGAAACGGTGATGCACATAGGCCTCATTTGTGTTGCGGATGCTGGGGACATTTCAAAAAGATTTTATATCCACCGGTTTGGAAATGATCCCTCTCTAGCTCAATAAATACGATCGAGATATACGTTCAACTCATATGGGTAGCCTAGTAGGGCTGGGCGATTAATCGAAATCGACATTCAAAACCTATAATCGATCAAATATTTCCAGGTCGATTATTCCGATTACTTTCCCTTTAAAAGCACTACCGCGCGTGGAGTCACATGACCCCGCTCCGTTATGTTACGGTATTCCGGCGACAGGTCGAGCACGGAGAGCTTAAACACTGAGAAGTGAGCAACTTGTCAGTGAACTATGAGGGCAAAATAATAATAAATAAACAAAAAAATCGTTCATTAATCCTAATCGAGTTAACATGTTCAATTAATCGAGATTTTGATTTTAGGCCAAATCGCCCGGCCCTATAGCCTAGTTCCACCAAACTGACGCCCATGGTAAGGTACAGGACTACATTTGGGCTTAAGTTCAGCTTTACTCAAATGTTTAAAACAAGATTTAAAAGATGGTGTCAATCTAACAAACTGTCTTAAAGAGCTTGAAGGAATTATACATAATGCTTTAACAAAATACTTGACTCCACTTACATAGTGCCCAAACCTTTTATTCCTAAAATGTATTCTGTAGTAGAAAAAAAATCAACAAAATTTTAAATTCTGCACAATTAAACATTAAAATGTGATAAACGAGGTAAATGCAGAGTGATCTGATAAGAGAATTACTAAAGAAACAACTAGTCCAAAATGACAACAATAAGAAACAGATTCACATAAACATAAAGATTCACTAAAATATTGTGTTACATCCAGTTTCTCTTATGTGCAATATTACTGTAATTTATTTTTTTGCATTTTTTCTGGTGCATTTCTACTGTTATTGAAAATATCCTGTGTGTGTGTGTGTGTGTGTGTGTGTGTGTGTGTGTTTCTACCGTGTCCTTATACTTACTTATATATCCACTCTATATATGTACATCTACTGCACATGCATACAACTTGCCTAAGTCTACATATAGTTTACATATGCATGTACAGTATGTATATATTTTACAATACAGATTTTATATTTCTAGATTATATAGTGCACATTTCATACTGTACTGTTGGTATAGAGTTTTATTCAATTCTATTCTATTGTTTTCTAAATGTTTGCTGCTCTTAACTTTGTACTGTACACTTTCTGCCATGGGCAAAGCAAATTTCCCATTTGTGGGACTAAAACATTTGTTTACTTCCCATTTCTCCCTCAAGTATATAGGGATTATCTGCATGCATGTGTAGAAAATCAAACCCAAAAATTAAAACAGTGTAACGTAAAGTATAAGTGGGATAAGAATGACAAGAACATTCCTAACCTGAGACAGACACCTTTAAAAAATAGTGCCTATGGCCACCTTTGAAAAGAGTAACTTTGTCATGAAATCCAGCTGATGAGCAATAAAAAAAAGAATAATAATAATAATTTAAAAAAAAAAACAGTTAAAAGTCTACTACTTGTCTATCGTGTTTTTCACGTGAAACACTATTATACACAATTAATTCTCTGAACGAAACCCAAGTACAGCTTAAATCAGTTTCTACCACCAGGACAGCCCTAAGCACAACAGACTGGTCACAGATCAGCATCCGGTTCTGAGGGGGCTCTAACTGAAAGAGACTTCTGGTTTATTTACTTGGGTAAACCATTGCTACCGTAATTACCATCAACCTCCAGTATGATAAATTGCTAATTGTTTAATACCCTAATCAGCGTTCATTCTTTGCACAGATAAACTGTGACAGCGCCATTAATTTAAATAGTAATTTCACTTAACGGCCAAAACGGCGGAGCAGATTTTTACGCAACATTTTTCGAGAGGGCTGCATCCATCACGGCTCTGTGGTGACATAAAGATGTCTGACGTGCACTAACTCACTTAGGGACAGCAGATGTTGTGGCACTGTGTTCGGTGGCAATTCCCAGGGTGTGTTACTTCAGCTCCAATGACTTGCAAATAAACAGCTCAACAATTTTTCCAAAATAGCTCCACCGTCCCGCTCCCGTTACAACCCCACCCCATCACTCTGGCCCGCTGCATTTTTCATGATGCTTCACCGGAAGCACTGTGAACTTTAACACGGTGACCCCCTTACCCGGGGAAGCTCCACTGTAATCGTTCTCCAGTCTTGACCTTGGCCTGTCAGATAAAACAATTCGCCCTCCTTCATCTTTCCCCCTTTGTTTCAGTGGGAAAAAAAGAGCAGACTGGGAGCTGGAGCTGCCGCGGACTCAATAAACACACACCGGCATGCTGTTAGCCCAGTCTTTCTGTGTGTATGTGTGTGTGTGTGTGTGTGTGTGTGTTTTTTTTCCTCCTGAGCACCACAAAACGATTTTGCTAATCTTCAGATTTATGATGGATTTGCATACATTCATTAGAGTGTGAGTGAACGCAGCGAACATAAGGTGCTTAGTCTCCTGAATTAAGGTTCATTCGTTTAATGATAAGTAAATATTTAGCCCGCAATGAACAACTGATAAAAATGTGTGCCGTGGCTTACACGAGCCTTTGGATACTAAAACCGAAACTTAGAACAAACGAAAGCACTTTTTTTTGCCCCCCCCCCCCTTTTAACTAGCTGAATACATTAGCGCCACAGCCAGACACATTTTTCAAAGTCATGATCAGAGAGCACACAAGGACTTTGCTGCCTTTATAGCCCCCAGTTAAAAAATACATCTGACAAAGGTATCAAATGACAGCTTAAAAAAAAAAATAACATTGGTCCAGCCGTGTATTTTTATTCTTTTATTTATACTCGCTCCTCCTGTGGGAGCCATGAGGAGAAATTACATTAAATTGACTTTCTTCCGCCAAATCAGATCCCACATGGTCCCTGTCCCTGTGTCTTTGGCAATATGTATTTTATCAAGCGGCTGCATTAACAGATGCGTCTGACAGAAAGTGCTTGGGTGGCAGGAACTGTTTCACCACTCTTTGGGGAATTTGAGTGGTGGGGGAGAGAGAAAAAAAAAAGCCAGAAGGCAGAATCTGCTGCGTTTATGTGCTTTCCTCTGAAAACACACTGATTACGGTGCACAGTTGGGCACATAAAACTCTTAATGCACGAGACTAAAACAAAAAAAATTAAAAAATTGAAATAAAAGAGCATAAAATCGGTGAGCTTTTGATTAATCGGATCACAAAAAGCATCTGAGTGGAGGCTCTCTGTTGACGTGACGGGGGTTTAAAGAGCATGAAGAAGCCACAGACAAGTCTCTTCATGGACTAAGTTTCCACATTAAACACCCACAGGAGCGTGATGTGTGTCGGTGTTGTGTGACGGCACTCATGCCAAGATCCAATGTGCAAACAAGGGCCTCAAACACACTCAGACACAGCAGAAACTCTTCAATACGAGGAGAGTTGTAGCTTTGTTGGTTTATGTAAATGAATTCTTAGGTGTTAAAGCTTTCTTGGGTGTTACAAAATATTATTCGTAGGTGTTACGGAAATGATTCTTAGCTGTTACGAATTCTTAAATGTTACGAAACATTATCCTCATGGTGAACTCCACTGAAACTCACCAAAGTAATGACAGGAACCACATCCTGAAAGGCTCACAAAAAGCTACCATGCAAAATTGTTATGAATACGTGGCCTAAAGCTTGGCACATATGTGTACGATTGCTTTGAGACACTTTTCTAATAAATCGATGGTGTTGAGGTGCACATGCATGTCTGACCTTTCTGAATTGACCGTGTGCTTCTTGGAAACACCTTTAACAGGGATACCTAATGAGGTTCTTCCATGGCATCACACCAAAGAACCTTGACCCTTTCTCTTAAGGGAGCAAGTTTTTATTTGCTTTTTATATGCGTTCTCTCGTTTCCCATCGCTGAGCAAAAGTAGGGAAATCCAACACACGGTTTGCTGCAGAAACTGATATTAAAATAGAGGTTCCCTGTGAGCGGTCCCACACAACGTCCTACATGTCAAGCGTCCTCACCGTCTGACTGAAGTCTCTGCACTTCTCATTTCGCCGTCAGCAGGTGAGTCACTCCGCTCACGGCTCTCTGTCCCAAGCGCGAGTGATGGCTCGAGGATATTAGCGGCGAATAAAAACATGAACTTAATAGAAAAGCTGTAACTGCATTAGGCAGACATGTCTTAATCCGTCGGCTTCATCTGCGCAGAGAGATCCGGGCGCAGGCACTGGGAATGATCCCGGTCTGGCATTTGGGGCTCGTCATTTGCGAGGAGGCAGTTTTGGCAGAACAATGAGGGACATATGAGGCGTGATTAAACACTGCTGCTGTAACGAATGTAGAGGCTCATCTCTGACAGCAAAACGTTTAACTATCACCATCATTTTCACCGGCAAATGGTCATTGTGTCCTTGAGAACATATTTGATTATTACACTTTTTTTTTCTTTTTTTTTGGACATCACAGTTATTTCCCAGGCCTGCGCGCCTGCCATCAAACACACACAAATTCACTGATTTGCGTGCAAACTTATAAGCATTTACACACACACACACACACACACACACACACACACACACAGCCCCGAAGCTTTTAACACTTAAACAGAGCAAAATATTCAGATTTAACCTTGAGTGTTTGATATGGGAGCAGTGCTTTTAAGGAGAGCTCTGCACACAAGCAGATATGAGCGGAGCCTCCTAGCAGAGACTGAGCCACCCGACACTGGGAAGCCCCTGTAATCCAGATGCAAACTTTAAACAGCATGGGTAAGGTGGATAATGTTAATAGCATTAAGAAGCATTTTTGGCCATGTTTAATGCTTATCACAACTTTAATCGAGTTCTAAACTTCAAAAATCATTCAAAGCTCATAAAGCATTATTAACCTGAGCCTAAAAGTGTCTGACTCTGCAAATCGTCATATTTTGTTCATATTGTCGCTGTTGGGCGGAAACCTCGTAACTCCACTTTTGGTCTTTGTTGTTTTTTTTCACAAATCGATACTATTGGTCAGTCTCCACATGGGTCTGTAGAATGTAAAAATTATTAACCAATGAAAAGTGTTGAAAATAGCTTGGCATGTTTGATGACACAGTATTCATTTATTTAGAATATAAATAGTTTTTTCAGTTTCCTGAAAAATTGCCCTTTTGGACATATGAGGTTTCCGCCCGACAGCGACGATATGCAACTTTGTGATACACTGTATTATTATCAAGTGATCTATATTTCCTCATTATTTGAACAAAAATAACTTTTCTGGACAATGAAAACCTTTAAAAGGAACCAAATAAGGCTTTAGAATCCCAATTTCCTCCTTATGGGTTTTCAGAACGGGGCACCTCCACTTGAATGACACAAAATGACATTCTGATGGTCTCTTCATCGTGATTTTTCAGTATGAATGGAAGCTGATATATATATATATATATATATATATATATATAAGTAGAATATAGGATTTCCAGTATTTTTGCATTTCAATGGGTATATAAAAAAAGAGTCATACCTCTAGTCAAATTAGCAAATATCAAGTGCAGCATAAAGAGCAAACAAAACAGACTTAAGACAAACTTAAGAGATTAAGAAAATAAATGGTAAAAAACTGCACAAAAAGGTGCAAGAGCTGCTAACCTACTCATTGCCTAAGGAAGTGGGTCGTCAAAAAACGGTGAGAGGAACTGAGTGACTGCGCTGTGCAGAGTTCAGGAGTGGTTAATTCCACCACAAAGGGGTCCAGCACTAAGTCAGCAGGACTCTATGTTGAGAGCCCAGGGATCGAGGATCTAAAATGCCATGCAGGGGTATGGTTCTGAGTTGGGAGACTCTTGAAACCTGGAATATTTATTCTGCCCTGCACAGAAAAGCAGTGGAGTGATGTCAGCAGGGTGATTTCAGGAAGTTATGGACCAGGCAAGCTGCAGCATTATGAAAGGAATGACATTGCAAAAGTCCATTTTAGAACCTCTGCATTAAGGAATAGTCTTATTCTGATGTTACTGTGTAGGAATTTAGGCCTGGTGGTGGATGTTTGTTGATCGTTTGAGAAGTAGTTCACCGTGGTTTTGGCCTTGAAATTGATGAAAGATAAAGCAGAAGATGCAAATAAGATGCAAATGCATGAAAGCATTCATTCATATTGTTCATATTTTTACTGAAATTGAGTTTAACAAATTAACAACTGAGCAATTAACAAATTGATCAATCAACCACTTTCAAATTTAAATGTAAGCTTCTACTATACATATGCACGGGTTTCTGATTATTTTCTCTTTGCTATAAGTGGCCATTTTTAGTTTGTGATCCTTTGTGGTTTGTGGTGATATTTAGCTATTAACTCCCTTCAGTGCTACACCTAAAAACTTTAAAGCATTTAAAGAATTTCAGCATTTCTTAAACTTACTAGGACTGACCAGCTCTTACCAAGCCATTGATGAATACGGCATTCACAGGCTGATTATTTTCAATGAAACCAATTAAAAAGTCAGTTTAAAGAGCATGCTGTGTGTTTTGCTACATGTTTTAAAGGTCTCTCGATCATTCTCTCTCTCTCTCTCTCTCTCTCTCCCTCCCTCCCTACCCCCTTCCACCAAATTTTTTTTAAGGGCCCTCAACCATTTTTTAAATGATCAAGTTTAATACAAAAATACAACAAAGGATATTTATTAACAGACGTTTCAATGTTGGAGCGGTTCCAAAATTAAGCACAGGCTCTGAAGAGAAGT
Organism: Clupeocharax schoutedeni; assembly: GCA_037974565.1. Lineage (NCBI taxonomy): Eukaryota > Metazoa > Chordata > Actinopteri > Characiformes > Alestidae > Clupeocharax > Clupeocharax schoutedeni. The sequence continues at coordinate 30,434,455 of JBBPDH010000001.1, read as the reverse complement.
GTTGCCTATTTTGCCTCTAAAAAAATAATAAAAAGAAAACTTTAGAATAATAAACTTTTAATTGCATTAAAGTCTGTTTTACTTTGATCTGTCTATACTATAATGAGTGTGCAATCAGCATTCAGTCTTAAACAATTAGCCATTAGATACCATGCATTAAAGTAGTTTGGTTGAGCTATTGTGTCTTAGTCAAAGATTCAAAAGGTGTGTATGATCTAGGACTGTCAGTAGATTAAAAAAAGTAATCACGATTAATCTCATGTTTGCCGTAATTAACTCGCGATTAATCGAGTTGTATAGTCCGTCCTGAACATACTGTTTATTTCGGAGAAAGCACCAAACTTTCAAAAAATTTCATTACGTTAAAACGCAATAAAATAGTTGGCGTTAAGTAAATAATGTGTTAATGTCATAGTCTAATCATGTTTATATTCATAGTTCCATCAACACGTGTCAAAGCACCCTAGTGCCGAATTCGTCACCATTTTTCCACACGGAGTTGACCACTGATTTGATTTGATGCAGTAAAAGTGCTTTTCCCTGTAATAAAAAAGTAGCAAACCCAAATAATTTCATTAACATTTCCCAGTGGTTTAATGTCTAAAGCGTCCTAAAACATTTGGGACTATTGTACATTGTGTGTTTTACAACAGTCTATTACCTTCTAAAGATACTCCGTCCCTATTTTAAACATTTGGTTCGCCGTAAAACCACAACAAACAAAAAACGGCATTTGGCCTCAATCAATACATGACTAGACAGTCTAACACACCCCCTCCCCCACCATCAACTTCTCTCTCTCTGTACAAGACAATGTGCAATAACCTACACTGCATGTCACACTGTGTATAAAACATTATTTAGTTCTTTATTATTTTCCAAATGCAACTTTTGCAACTTTTCGCACCGTTTATCTTATTTTTGTGTTATTTTTATTACATACATGTCTGCACTGAAAGAGTTGTCTCATTGTACATGTGTATAGTGACAATAAAAGACATTCTATTATATTCTATATCATAGTATACAATCAAAGTAAAGTCTTGCAACAAACATGTGTACATATCTGAAGCCAGGTTATTATTTTTAAAAAAATCAATTTTAATTGATCAATTGATTAACAAGAGTTGCTTTTAGAAGGTTAATGCAATAACAATAATTCTAGAGCTAACTGGTGCAATGGAAGGGCGCATGGTGACAACTTGTCTTCCAACAGTTTTATTTCTCAGAAAATGATGTGGCAGCATCCCTAGCTTCATGTATGCCTACAATCTGCCTAAAATCTGATTTTATACCTTTAAGTTATTCATTTTATTATTATAGACTTCTAGGAGTCCCATTCATTTATTCAGCTGTTAGCAGGTCATTTAATTTTATTATATGAATTTCTGGTCACAATAAGTTTGGCTGACCAGAGCTATTTTCTTTAGTAGTTTCCTTAGGTTTCACAATTGCATGTTTACGTAACAAACAGAATATGGATGCGCTTTCATTCATCAGAGTGAAGTAAATGTATGCAAATAAAGCAAAGCAGAAAAATGCATTTATTGAAACTTTCTTAAATGGCTGGAGCCATAAATCTAGAAAATATTGATTTATGTTTAATTGCAGTTGGAAAGCTATGGAAGAATACGGCTAATTTAGCCACTTCAGGATTGAAAATCTGCTCAAAATGCTAAAAAATCAATTGGTAAGTGCAATTATTTTAATATGGACAGGATTTGACAGGCTACCTATAAAAAAGCCTACCTATAAGAGATCCTGTTCCTAATGCTTTTCTAGCTGGTCCTTATTGGCCACAGCAGCATGTTTTGGAGCTTAAGTAATGTCCAGGCAGCTTTTCAAACAGCTGATAGCTGTCTCCCACAATTCTGTCTCCCTCCTGCTGGCGTGTCACGACTCCTGACAGTATGGAGTGTAATGCATGATAGATCGCACTTCAGGGACTGGATAATCACATTTCCCTACGCCATCAGCTGGAGCTCCACAGGACATCCTCAGAACAAAAAAAAACTTCTGGGATCCCATTCATCCAGTCTGGAGGACCATGTTATACGCCTTTACTCAATGTCACTGTGCTTCTGAAACTAAAGAGAACGCAGAAAAGCTACGAAGAAACCAGTAATGAGAGCACTCTATAAACATGTTAGATATTTCACACTCATAACTCAATGGAACATAATGCCTGCAGATCCTGAAAGTTATCAAATGTATCACAACCATGTTGCAGTAGGCGTGGTCCGCTACGAATGCTGATCTATCAGTCTCAAGCTGATCCATCTTCTGGATGCTCTTTGAATACAAAATGGCTTCCTACATCCTCTATAGGGCCCTACTTAAGTTATACAATTGAGTTTCTACACCAATATAGTGCACAATTTGTCCATTATGGAATTCTGCACACGTGGCTAAATCACTAATGGCTTTTTATTAGACATACACTGTTTGGTTGCGGAGGCCTCTATTTTAATTCCTACACAGTGTACTACTTAGAGAAGACTGTCTGGCCCCTTACGCATCTGTCATTACAGGCATTTTCCTATCTAGAACCAAACATTTTGGGCCACATTGGACTGATGGCGATATGGAGCAGTAGATTTGCACACCGGTAGTTAGTTCATCGACATTTATTTATTTATTTATTTGTTTAATAGATGCTCTTATCCATAGTGACACAAAACCAATAAAAACCAGATACAGATAGTACCTAGAGATAACACAAGAATCTATTTACGTATCCAAATGTTACTTTGGTGTAAACGCTAAAGAGAATTAATCAAGGACAGGTTTTATGTTGCAATTTACACGTGAACAAAAAAACAAAGAACTGAAGGACAGAGGACTAAAGAGGCATAAGACAGTATCTCACGCGTGCGGTGTAAAAAGTGTGAGGAGGTGTTCAGACAGGTATTGTGTCTATTTTGTAGTTAGGAGAGATTTTGACTTGAATTTGATAGCCAATGTCAGTCATTAAAGTCTTGTTTTGTGAAAAGAATGAAAAAAACACTTCACCAAAGAGAAGCATTAGTTCCACAGCACAGACTTGTATAGTCATTGTGTTGAACCTACATTAGCATATTTAAAGACCCATTCTATACAAAGCCCCATATATAAAGACCCACCCGTGGTCAAAGCCTGCCTTAGACAATTTTACCTCAGAAAGCTTAATGACACTTCTGCTTGTTGGAATAAACCTTTATACCTGTTTTAGGTTTAGTTCAGTTGTCAGCTGCTGCCCCACAATAAAGGAGCTCTTAAAAATGTTTTGCTGTATTTTTAATCTTTGCTTAACATGGAAAAAAATCTAAAGTCAGTGTACACTCGAGTGGAACTGCTGACAGTAAATAAATAATTAATAAATAAATGCTATAATTTATAGTAAATGCTTAGTATATTTTTACACAATTGAACAGAACAGCAAAATTAAAGAAATATCTTTAAATACTTTCATACTTGAATTTATATACACGGTTTAACATTTTGGATAAATTAAATAAAATATTACAAAACATGCCACGACTTTTGCACAGCATATTTTGGAAATAAATAGTAATTGTGCATTAAAATGTGTGCAAGTATGTTTTCTGTAGAAGACGATTTGTTGAAAACCACCAGCAAACATGTAATTTGATCATAGCCTTTTGCATACAACTGTATATATGCGTCGAATTCATAGATACGTACAGAGGAAGGGTATTAACTGAAGAGAAAATATATAAGAAATTTCTCTTATCGCTAATAATAGAGTAATTTGCCTATTAATGTTAATACATCGCCTCAGATTCAGCTGACCAAGCTACAACACCCTAACCCAGGGCTAGGCGCTATGCTTTATTAGGTTGCTGGCTTATTTTGCCACACTAGTCGATCCCCCGACTCCCAAACACTTCTTTTAAGGAAAATGAAGTCTTGAGGGAGTGCGAGTGTCTTTATCAAGGTTAAGTAGCTCATTGGGTAAAAGAGCGGGCCGAGAGTCTGCAGCAGACGCGGTGTGAGCCCACGGCAGCGCGCGCCGGCGGCCAGCCTAGCGGGCAAATGGCCTTTAGTTGTCCTAACGGCACTATCCATCATAACATATGCTCTCTCCAGGACACCACCGCCTTAATGAAGGATGGCTTTTTCATCCACCTTATTTCAGGAAGATGAACCGAAGGAAGGCACAGGATTAAAGGGAAAAGTGTGGGGGGAATTCTCAGCAGATGGAGAGGATATGCTGCAGTAACGTACCAACCAATAAGATTTTTGGTTGAAACGGGTTCAGGACAAAGTGGAGAACCCAAAAAAAGGAGGCCTGGCTAAAAAAAAAAAAAGCACATGTCAAGAGCAAACTGCTACAAAAAAATAAAAAAAACCCTGAAAATGATCTTTCCATAGTCCATCCCAGAGGTCCCACAAAAGGAGCTGAGAGTATGATAAATACGCTGATGTCACTGACCTCATGGTGGCCATTATTTCTGTTGCGTCCTGGGAGCCTGCTGCGGTCTTGGCACGGCTCTGGTTGGTGCTCGGACGTGGGCAGCTCCATCATCCGGCCTGACAAAGATGGCTGACACCAGGGGCCCGTGCCCATCCAGCCCATCTGTGCCCAGGTGCCCACTTTAGCATAGCGCAGCGGGGGGGGGGGGGGATGGGGGGGCAGCCTGGGTGACCCCGCGAGGGTTCAGCTCCTCTGACACTCTGCCACAGTGTCATTCGAAAGTCACCAAGGACTGAGGCCCAAATTACGCCAGTCAGAAGTTCCACTTTGTCCTATATATAGTTGCTATTGTCTCGCTTTCACTTACTTACCACCTATAAAGTGACCAGACAATGTGGGCTTTATCCACATGGATGGCAGCGACAAAAAGAACTGAGGTGGACTTGTAGCACATGGACCAGCCATATTACCACAGTCAGACTCAGTAGTCAGCCTTGGGTACAATCAACGACACATTTGCAGAAAAACTCCAGAAACTAAGTGTTTCAGATGTAAACACTGCAAAGTTTCTTTTAAAGATGTGCTCAGTGGGCGCTGCAGGAAACTATACCACCATGTGGCTAAAATATAAATTACAAATGAGCTCTATTGACTACAAACTGTTTTCTTCTTCATGAGCTTTCACAAATTACAAACAATAACATTAACTGTCGGGGGGAAAAAAAGAGCACAGTGCACAGTGTTAGGGACCTCTTACCTGGAACATGAGTGTATGTGGTTCCTCTGTCGGTGTCTCCACAGCACACATCACCTTGTTCGACCAGTCGTCCTCCACAGCACTGAGATCTGTATCCATCGTGAAGGACCCCACCACAGCACACCTGACCTGCCGCTGAGGAGAAGGGCATTCCCCCACAGCACGAATCGCCCAGTCCCACAGACACCCGCAGCTGACCATGGTCCGGGCAGCAAACCTCCCCTGCAGACAGAGGGTAACAGCAAACATGTGCTAAGAGTGCTAACCCCTCTGCATGTCAAATATTTATCTTAAGGATCATCTTCACAACCAAAAAAGATCCATCATCTCTCAAATTGTCTCCTGAACATATTTTTTGGTGGCACCAGCACCTCGCTCATTTAATAAAAACATTTCCACAACGGACTGTCAAAAAAATACGCACACTAGTGCAGTTTATTACACACAAATGTGGAAGTTCTACTTTATTTATATATTCAATGTGCTTTTCAGAATAGAAAATATAATAAAGATAAATATAATGAAAGGGATACAATAAAAAAAAAAAACTTTTAAAGTGCAGTAAAAGTGCAAATATCTAAGAGAAGGCAGAGGAGAATAGTGCTGTTTTTAGCAGGTTTTTTTAAAAACTCCAGTTGGTGCAGATCTGATAGTAATAGGCAGTTTGTTCCAGCAGCTGCTGCATAACGACTGAACACCATTTCTCCAGGTCTAGTTTCAGATCTTCTCACCACTAGCTGTCCAGCTCCTGCAGATCTAAGAGACCCAGCTGGAATATAAACTTCAGAGATGTACGTAGGACCCAAACCGTTGAGTGACGTGTACACAATGAGTAATGCTTTGAAGTCAATTCAGTGCTAGGACCTGAGGATGGGAGTAATGTGCTCTTTCCTTGGTTTTGGGTAGAACTCTGGCAGCAGCATTTTAACGAAACATTTAAACACCCCTCGACCCACCAGCTGGAAACCACTGCATACGGAGTATAATGTACCTGGATTGACACGGACATAGTAGCCATCACAACACTGGTGTTGAGGCAGAGGCTTGTGGAACTGCCCGCCACAGCAAACACTGTTAGAAATGTTCCCCGCCAGCAAATAGTGCTCGCCGCAACACTGGTGCAGATCTATGAAGTCGTGGATCGTCTCTCCACAACACACCTATAAGAACAAGACAAATGAACAAATCAGACACAGTACAATGCACTAAAGCAATCCACGTATTTGAACCACAGACAGAAAGAAGTCATGGTAACATCATGCACATACATCTAAAGTGCAGAAAAGTTCCTCTCCATTCGAGGCAATTAGTAAGTCAAGAGGTGGCAATGCCCCAGTCCCACAGGGGCCACCATGCAGGCTCCTCCAGATCCAGGGAGCAGTCGGGCCCTGGGGCTGCTCGTCTTCCTCCTCCTGACACTAAGCAGCGGTTATATTTAGCTGGACTCCACTGTCTGTTCTGGCAGGAAATCAGGCCAGGATAGTTTTTCCTACAACGGCAGGAACGTACTCTGGTGGCGTCTGAAAAATCTGTGTCGCCCCGAGCCACCGACATCCTCCTTACCTTTTGGCTCGGCTTCAAGCTCGAAAAGTTACATAAGGGCACGCTCCGGGACGCCCCAGAGAGGGGAAACATGTTTGACTTGGAATAGATCACAGAGAATCGCACATTCTGATGGTACATGACACAAACGGGTGAAGGGAAAGGACCTGACTGCAACACAGTATGTGTTCGGTATGTGCAAGGTCAGCCCAGACTCAGGCCTGTGTTTATAAAAACAATGACTGTATCTGACAACAGAGGCGATGACTCCACCACAGAGAGACAATATTGTTACCTCTGACTGAAATATGGATTATATATCAGCCTGCGCTGGTGAATATTTAGGAGCTAGTGTATGTAAAGCATCTCTAATCTGTAAATAAATAAATAAATAAATAAATAAATAAATAAACAGGTTCACTTCTGACGTTTGTTTGGAAAACCAACTTATCTTTATCCCTTAGACTTACAGAGGCTGCTTTCTTATATTTCCTTTTAGATGAATGCTTATAAATGGCCGATTTTGTGTCAAGTATTGTGCCTCATTCAAAAAGCAAGGCCAGGCTGAAACACTGCGTATAACTTCAGCATGAGCTAAACTGCTGTAGCGAATATATGTGAACAATAATTAGTGTAACATCATGAAAACAGTGAACCTAACACAGCGAATGGATCATATGGACTGGTGAGTGTTTTGAAACTTAAACAGAGTTTACATTCTACATTAAATTCTTCTATTTAAAAAAAACAAATCAAGGAAAATCTCATGTCATCGGGCCCTATAAGTAGGAAATATATGTATGCAAAAAATTTTGGGATGACAGTATTGTAACACACACCAAGAATATAGAAAAAAGTATTTAACTTATAAAATTCAACGGAACCATTAAGAATTCTGGGAAGCTCTGCATGTCACTAGATACCTGTATTATTGTGAGTTTCTAATTTAAGGCTTAATTTCTTCTGGTAATTATATTTACCCGTTTGACAGTCATTAGGCGTCAGGCCTTATTTTTGGCTTTTTAGGTTTTCAGTTCTTTAAAACAACGCTAGACACACACACACACAAAAAAAAAACGAGTTCAAGATCAGGTCCTATTGTGAGACGTTAATACCAGCCTTGGACAACAAGACAATATTAGCAGATGGCTCTGTCACATCCGTTCGCCGCGGCCGAGAGAATCATCTCTATTCGGCGGCTGCTGTGGAACACGGTGAGCTTGTCTTTCCTCGAGTTGTGTTCTTTTGTGCCCAGGCCTCCAGAGCATTACTGTCTGCGTTTGAGCCGGGGGAGACGTATGGCTCGTGCTCGCTTGCCAAGTTGGCGGCGTTTCAATAACATCAGGACTGCAGCAATTGCGGGAGACAAGTTAATCTATTTACTGAAAACAATTGCGGGGACGAAAGCTTCACACTTAAACGCCAAAACAGCTTGCTGTGTTTCTGTTCTCCTCGATACAAGTGTATTCCACTCCAGAGCCAAAGAGCCCAAAATGAGCCTCAATTTGTCACATCATTTGTCACATACAGACACCATTTTTTACTTCAATTACCCAAACAAATGTAAATGAAAAGCAATTTACATGTGTGGAGGGGAAGGGGGCGGGGTTAGGCTGCCCTTAAGAGCGATGGCCATTTACTGTAAAATTAAACCGTATCTTAAACCATTTCTTTATATGTGTTTAGTTTGTATACGCACTCACGTGATATTAAAAAAGCAGGCTATTGGGCAAAAGCTCTAAAGGTCTTCAGGGCTACCTGCGGTGAAAAGGCCCTGGCAAAAGTATTACATTCAGTTGGTTCTGCATTTTGCACTAGATAAAAGCAATCATGACAGAAGAAAGTAACTGTGGATTTTTACTAAACTCATATACCAGTACGATGGCGCCAAGAATACTAATAATAGAGTTTTAACTTAAATTTAACTTAAATTTAGCCAATGCTAGCTAGCCAGTAAATCGACAACATATTTATTTTGTCAGTAATTGACTCATATTGCCCTCTAAAGGGGTTTCCACAGGAGTCTAACTTCCTAACGCCATCCTCCTGGAAAGAATTCCACATAATCTTGTATTTTGAAACATCTTTTTATATATAGATGCAAGTATAAACAAATTTTTAATCCAAGGTTAAAATATTAGATTTACTGACCACAAAAAGCTTCTAGGCTTTGACAGCAATAAACGCAGTCATACAGATTCAATTTCACAACTAGCCACAGCATAGCCATTCAGCAAATGTGTTGAGATTAGATTTTGCTCCATCATTTGATCAGGAGAGATAAAGAGGAGGAAGGAGTGGCATCTTACCCAGGGGCCTATTTATTACTTCCTGATCTTTTCACATAATTCACTGTTAAATATCGACTGCCTAATTGTAATTTGTACACTACCTGATAGTACCCACGCCGTTAAATGCTGTACAGTGATAATAGCAGGGCAAAACACCACCTTTACAAAACGATGTCCATTTACAGTAAAAATAAACTAAAGTATCTGTACAGCAGGTCAACATTTGCATGAAAATGATTTACAGCATTTAAATAACAATCTTGTAAAAGATCCACTAACTGATATTTGTATCCTTAGGAAATTGTTATGATTTGCTATTTGCCTTTAAATTAAAATTAGGGATCATGATTAAAAACATAAATCACTGCCCTTTATATAAACCTCCAGTCTCTGAGTACAGCTGACTGTGACTTGGAGCATCTCGAGTGCTCTTGTGTTTTTCATTTTGTTCTTCATAAAGCTCTGTATTTTTATTACTGTAAATTTAATTAATTAATTTAGCACAGTATTTAACTGCTTATACCAAAGAAAACGCCCGAGCATTAATTGCAGTACAGTCTATTTAGGGGTAAGATCAATATTTACATTCTAGCACTGCAGTAATTCAGTGTAAACTGTACAATACAAATACGGCTTTACCTTTACATTTTCTTTAAGTCTTATGAGTTTAAAATGAAATTGAAGTGTTTTGGAAGCATATTTAGGGTTTACACTATAAAAATAGGCATTTTTAGGCATTTCCTTTAACCACATCACAACAAAACAGTTTTTCACTATACGCCGGTGCTCTTGGTGGGGGTCACTGTACATATAAATAATGAGAATATACAATTAAATTTAGGGTTGTGAAAAGAAATATGCAGAGACCTGCTTTTCCGGGTCATAACAGGAGTTGTTGCAAAAGTCCTGGTGTGCGGGACACTCCAGATATGAACAGTGAGGCTGGAGGGAGGAAGCATGCTTGGCTCTCAGCTCTTCACATGGTTTGAGGGTCCGTCGACGAACCTCATAACCTCCCATGATTCCATTGGGCTGACCAGGAGACGTCCACTCCAACCTTACAGATCTGGCAGACATAGAAAGGAAAGGTAAAATTTTAAATAAGTCATATTTGAAAACTCTGAATATATAGACTGGTTTAAAGATGGTGACCCAGACACTCATCTTTAAACACCTAATGGCCTGAATCACATCTTATTTAACGAGGAAAAGTATAAAACACTGCTGTAATCGACTCTCTC
>JBBPDH010000001.1:30287345-30297705 GCA_037974565.1 Clupeocharax schoutedeni | reverse complement strand
ATTTTATGACCTATCTGTGCAGAAATCTGTATAATTCCAAAGGGTTCACATACTTTTTCTTGCAACTGTATATATATGTATATATATATATATATATATGATTTTATTTGTTAGACGACTTTTTGACAGAACTTGTTCTCTGTAGTACCCATGCTTTTAATAAATGACGTGTTGAAATCACTTAAAAAGGCTCACGCCTTCTATGTGAGCATGTGGCCACTACCAAAAGGATGCAGGCTGTAGGCGCTGTGGACAGGCTCTGAATCGCGGAGCAGGGTGTAGGTGAGGGCGTTGCTGTTGGGGGAGTCCGGGGCGTTCCAGCTCAGCTCGATGGCACGGGCTCCGAGCACGATGCCCAGAGGAGGAGGCTGCTGTCTGGGTTCTGAGAGAAATGCAGAGGGTTAGAATGCTCCACGCTCATGAATGGAAAACTGACAAATACAACCAAGTGAACGCATCAAGCATCCAAATATAAAAAAGGTAAATAAAAAAATAGTGGAGGGCAATAGCCTAGAACATTAAGCCAGTCTCCCAGTCCAGATCACACATACATGAATGGTGGAGAATGTGCTAGTAAACATGTTACTTCGTATACAGTGCTAAAGATGAGAAGTGAAACGGGTCACCATTAACAGGCCCCTGCTCAAAGCTCAGGATCTGCTTCTTCTGCTCAGACCAGTAAACTACATTCAGGAGCAAAACTACTGAAATCTATACTGAGACACAATCCATGTCTATGGCACTGATACCTACCAAAAATGCATGCAGTATGGAATGTTTGTAGATCCTATCTTTGATGATTTCGCATTTTTCAAAGGTAATTTTGTTCACAAGCAAATAATCAACATTCAGATGTAGTTTGTGTGACGTTCCCTACTTCAAAAGTTATAAAACATGCATTTCTGTTATACTTCATTTGTTCTCTGGAGATCACTTATGTTGTTAATACAGGTTTATATGTATTAAAGACTATACCAAACAGTTACTTCTTGTTTTTTAAACGCTCTGACTTGAACCATAGGGACTAAAAAATAAAGGGTATATATTTTAACAGTTAGGGTTATGGTTATCAGTTGTTTAATACATGTTTGCTTTGTAAGCACTGCGACTGATTATCACTAGCAGCATTACATCACAACTCAGTTAATCACAAATCAGTTAATTCTCAGACCTTGAATTATGCAGAAATTTTCGACAGTTTCTGTGTATCATCACTCAAACGGTCTCCTGCTCTACCCTTTCACATACCTGATGTCATTTTTGTGTATGATGTGTAGGGAATATGAATTCTGACCTTTGCTGCAGCCCAGTTGATTGGCGGGGTCCATGTGGCTAGCCCCTTCCACACATGCGTCGCACTTGTCACCCGTTACGAACAGCTTGCACAGGCACTGGCCCGTCTCAGCAAGACAGGAACCATTGAAACCACCCACTGGATCGCAGTTGCACTGCTCACACCTAGGCACACGGAAAGATCTCAGACACACACACGCGCGAGCGATCACCGCGCCTACACACCCTGCATCACTCCCTTTGACATTGGGAGAGTCTGGAGAGGACAAGAAATCGGGTAATTAACCAAAAGTAACAAGTCCAGATTTATTTACACACTGTAAAAGCTGCGAATTCACAGGCAGGGCCTGGACGAGAAGGATCACACATAGGCTGACAAGCTGTGTGTGTGTGTGTGTGTGTGTGTGTGTGTGTGTGTGTGGGTGCAGACACACTGCCACTAAATGGAGCCATTCACAGATGCCCAAAGACAGTTAGGAGGAGGGGTGTGACCCCGGCAGGGCCCGCAGTGGGTGACGTTGGGGCCATGCGCCTGACACCCTCACACACAACTGAGAAAAGCCCAAGACTCTAAATGAGCCGCAAATTTGTCCTGTCATCTGGGGGTGGCATTTTAGGGGCCAAGCAACTGTATTCCAATGCAGTTCGACCTTGACTCTTAACAAGGAGACGCACAACTTCTCCAAGAATCGGAAGAACTGGCCACATGGAAGTAAATGCACAGCAGTGGACGGATTAGTCCTGTTTGCCCATGCTTTACAAAACATTGCTTTATCTTGGGCTTCCAAATAGCGTGACCCTAAAGTGCATCAACACAGGCCTCAAAAATGGATTTGGCCCGCAAAAAGTTTACGGGGGGGAGAGAGTCTAAACTTGAACGAGTTCAGCGGCGGCTAGGATAAACAGGTAAATTACATTTCACTGCTCGTGAGCGGAAATGGATATTGCCGCCTTCTCTGAAAAATAAAACCGCCTTTTTCCCTCCAAGGTTAAACGATTAACCACAAGCCGCATTCGGGCTAGCCCGGCTTATGTCATCTGTTGTGATGGGAAATATTCCATAACCATATTGTGGCCCTTTTAACTACCCCCCATTAGATGGACTGCATTGGACAGAGCAATATAATATCAACAAAATAAGATGCATAGCCTTATTGATTTCGGGGGAGTTGGGGTAAATGAGTTTGTAATATTTATATAAAGAAATCTTTATTGTGTGGAATCTCCTGATGCTGTTCAAGCTGCCCCCGTAATCGCTTTAAATAGTTCATTTTTCATCCTTACTGGCAAATGAGTGCAGGCTGGACGGAGTGTGTGCACAGCAATCCGTCATGACACGTATGGATTAACAATTTGTGAAGTCCGGTTAGGCCTTTTTGTTGATGCACTGGAAAAACACACGCTCTCACCACTCGAAGCTCGACAATTAATATTCCGCCTACCTGCTGCGTCTCCAAACATCCCGGTTTTTACTTCGGAAAGTGTTTAAAAGGTAAATGATGGTTAATGCGAGAGCCGCTTATGTCGGCTCCCACTGTTTTCTCTGCTTTGCTCAGCATGGCGAGCCGTTAAATTTCTCCTTGGAGCTTTCTGGAAGGTCATTCAATGAGACTCCTGTCCAAACCCGTTCATTAGCACTGAAGTCTCAAAAACCCAAGAATACCAAAAAAAAAAAAAAAAAAAAAAAAGCTGCTGAATATGACAGAAAAAAAACATGACAGGAATAATTATTTTCTAATATACTGGCTCCTGAGAATGCCAAGGTTTGCGTCTTTATCATAAGCCATATGCTCAGGCCGGCGAGTTGCTGGGGTGTATATCGTTAAGGACGGCTAATGCATGATGTATTTACCGCCTAACTGATGTATCCGACAAATCAAGTGCGCTGAGAGCATTAAAACGCGTGCCCATTTAGAGGCAGGTTACTTTAATGGCTAATCTGACCTTTCGCAAACGCAGGCCTGGACCTGCGGGCTATCAAGCTGCTAACTGGCTCAAATCACCATAAAACTGTAAGTGGATAGGCATGGTCTTCTACATAAGCCTCATTCACCAGTGTTCAGGCTCCATGCAGATGGAGGAGCAGTCATGGTGTTTCAGATTCTCATAAGCCTTTGTAAAAACACACAGGGATTGACCGATATAGCACTCAGCTGATATTAACATGCATACATTGTTGATTTGAGAATAAAACAAATCTAAACTATATATATGCACTAAGTATTCAATTACAGTTTCATGCCAAATTTACTTATGACCAAGGCCACCTGCTGTCTAGGTCTCCCCATCGGATAACACCACTAAGCTTGAAGGGTGAAGGCTAGCATTATACTTTAACACCTGAAGCACCACCTTTTCAAGCTGCTAAAGCAACAGCACTGAACAGCGTTACCTGCTTAGAGGATGTCATCTCAGATCCAGACTCCACTGCTGAGGTATTCAGCACTGAATCCAATACTGTTTTTGCAGCAATGGAGGGAATTCATACATTGTACAACCTACCTGCCAATGCTTGGGTTGAAACCAAAGTAGAGATCCTGGCATCGATCACACCTGCGGCCGTCTAATGAGGAGTGAGAACAAACACACTGTCCTGTGTCTGTCGCACACACTTGTCCCACCGCACCAACTGGGTGACAGTCGCAGGCCTCACACTCGCGGCGGCCTTCAGACCGGAAATAACCTGTAATCATGTCAAATAAAGAAACAGAAGAATTAAAGACATGCTCTTCTATTAGCATATTACAGTTGCAAGAAAAAATATGTGAACCCTTTGGGATTACGTGGAGTTTTGCCTGAATTGGACAGGACAATGACCCAAAGCATACAAGTAATCTTCAACAGAACAAAAGAGGCCTTCGGGAGTGGCCCAGTCAGAGTCATGACCTCAACCTGATTGAACTGCTGTGGCATGACCTTAAGAGAGCGATTCACACCAGACTTCCCAAGAATATTGCTACACTGAATCGGTTTTGTGAAGAGGAGTAGTCCAAAATGACGCCAGATCGTTGAGCAGGTCTGATCTGCAACTACAGGAAACATTTGGTTGAGGTTATTTGCTGCCAACTGAGGGTCAACCAGTTATTAAGTCCAAAGGTTCAAATACTTTTTCCACCCTGCACTGTGAATTTTTACATGTTATGTTGAATAAAAACATGAAAACATATAATGTCTGTGTAGCATTATTTTAAGCAGACTGTGGTTTTTTTATTGTTGTGACTTAGATGAAGATCAGAGCAGAGATGGGGACCAGAGCAGAGATGCCCTCAATGACTTGAGAATTGACTCGGAGCTGTGACTCATGAGTCATAACTCGTAAACCATGTTAATTTCATGGAATTATTTATTTATATCTCGCACTCTTTCCAACGACCCGAAAACCACTCACCTTGCCCCGGTGTCCCATTACTTTTGTCCAAGGTGAGCGGTTTTCAGCTAATAGCGGTTTTTGAGGGGTCGTTGGAAAGGGGTCACTGAACCCCGTCTAACTGTGGAGTTTCACATTTAGAGTGAGAGATGTCTTTTTCACATTTAACATTTAGATTTAAGATCATTTAAGGCAAATCCTCCACGTTGGTGAGGGCATTTCACAGCACGCAGCCCCGCCCCCTGCTAAGAGACAACCAATTGGAATCAGGGGGCGTGGTCAATTAGCATATCTTCTTAACGTTCACTCAAAGACTTGAGACTTGACTTGGACTTGGTAAAAATGACTTGTGAACATCTCTGGATCAGAGCACATTTTATGACCAATTCATGCAAAACACTGTGAATGTCCAACAGAGAATGGAAGCAGACAGCATGATGTCATGGACAAGTTTTCTTCGTAGTTTGCTACATTAGCATCGCAAGCATAATAAAGCTCATCCACATCCGCTTCCATGCGGAGAAGGAAAGAGTGGAATCTCAAGGACATCATTCAGACTAGGAGGGGAGCAGAGTTTGAGATGTTTCAATCACAGCCAGCCCCCCACACCCCACCCCCACCCCTTGGGTGAAATACGACTGAAGGGGGTCATGCAACACAGAGCTGGGGAGGGGGAGAGGAGGAGGGACCCCGCCGAAACAGTCATCAGCCTTCCCAGATGGATCTCCCTCTCTCTCCCTGCGCTTTCAATTTTCTCCTGCCAGCACCACTCTCCGTGCACATGCTTTATGTGCCGGCCTGGACCGCAAGGCTCAGCGGAGAGCCAGGTACACCCCACACTATTTCATCAGGTGGTGTGGGCGGGGAGCGAGCAGCCGTACATCCTTGTCTGGTTACTGCGGTGGGGTTCCAGGCTGCACTGAAGTGCCTTGATGTTTTAGGCCCGATGCTGGACGCTGCTCATCATGGTACTGTTTGTCAAACTCTACATAAACACCACAATTCACTTCTTCACAAAGCAGTTCTTTTCAGGAAAACTCAACAGAAGTTTGACAAAAATCCCAAACTGCAGCACGTTTTATTTTTTGGAATACATACAGTACGTATGGTATCAAGAGAAATGTTTATTTTGTGAATGCAACAAATCAGGTTAGAATAAATCAGTTATAGTTTCAGGCTTTATTTCTTTTCAATGTCATGTAAGAATGGTATCAAAAGGCAACCTGTCCAGAACTGTTTAGTCACAAGGACATAAGAGGCCGTTCACATATCGCGTCTTTTGTGCCCGCATATCCATTATTTCAAATGGAGACGCGCGGCAGCCGCGCTCATAATGGAAGTGACGTGGTCGCGACGCACACGCGGTGCAACGCCCCCCTTTTTTTCAGGCGCGTCCGCGCCGCGTCGAGTTAAAAACATCTCAACTTTTCAGAATGCCGCAAGCGCACCACGGGTCATGTGACAAGATTCAACCAATAAGCTTCCTTGCCTCAGCAGAAACACGGAGGAGCAGCTCATCACTGTGCTCCAGGGATTTTCTGAACTTTATGATTTGTCAAGCCCCCAAACTTTTTCTAAAATATAACCCAGCTGGTTCTTGTCGAGTCTGAAACAGGTTATGAGTCTCCAGTTGTCCAGGCAGAGCTCCTGGATCAGCTGGTGAAATTCCCCGTGTTTTGTACGTGTTTGAAGAATGGGGTGAACCCAAACACTGCGGCGTTTTTGCATAAATACATAAACACATTGTGTAGCAGAGTTACAGAAAGGGTTTTTCGTTGGTGAGAATCAATTTCTGAAATTAATAGAGAGCGCGGCTGATGGTTGCTTAGCAACGACAGACGCCCAAGCGCTTTTGGAAAAAATGAGAAAGCGACGCGCCTCGCGTTTTCCATGCGTTTTTAGGCGCGATATGTGAACGGCCCCTAATACAGCTCTTTTTGTTTGTTGAGGGACTCAAAAAAGTGCTGCACTATGATTCCTTGCTATGATGTAGGGTTGGCTTTGCAGGCTTTAAATATTCTCATTTCTGAGCGAGAAAACTCAAAATTCCTAAAATGACCCTCAAATCTTATAATTAAGCCCAAGTTTATATATGTGTGTATATATATATCCAGTAAGCAGCAACAATGGATTCATAGTCAGCTGACATTCTGCTAAAGAAGCCCTGACTGCAGCCTCTCACATACAGCTATTATGGGTCTCTTAGACTTTTATTCATGACTGTCACAGTTTTAGTTTGTTTAAGTGAGCTGTTTTGATTTATTTCATCAAGTTTTATTCATTTGGCTCCTCTGCCATTGTTTTGTCATGGAACGTTGCAGTGAGAGTGACATGCAAGTGAAGTTCTAGAGACTGAGGAGGTATTGGGTCATCTGAAAGTGAGAAAGACCACCAAGGTAGCAGCCACAGAAGCCTCACCTGCTCCTGGAAGACAATAAGCAGGTTTGAGGCCCTAAGCTCCTGGTTTAAGCAGTGGCCTCATCTGAGACCTCATCATATATTTGAGAATCTAAAAAAAACATATGCTTTCATATCATTGCAAGCTTCTGTGCTAAGAATTTTTCATTTTAACATGCCCCTAACATTATAACATGCCACTATGTGCGTTCTCCGGCACCTGTGCACCTGTCCACAAGAATACTGTATACTTTTCCTTCACTTTGAGGGAGGTCACTTGTCTAAACTAAGCCAGTTATAATTTTATAAGTAAAATATAATTTTATATTTTTATTTTATTGTTTCACATTTTCCTTGTAGTACCAATCACTTATTCTTAAGGTCCTTATTTTTAAGGCCAAATACCAAGATAAATGTACAAATCCTCAAGTATTCATCCAGCCTCGCATTAACCAGCTTAAAGAGAATGCATTTGGATCATGGATAGACCTATTACAGAGCTGGCAGGTAATAAATAAGGTCGATTTTCTTATTTATCTTGAATAGAGAAGATGGGGAAACTGGATAGTTACAGGTTATAAAGGGCTGGGAGAGCTGGGCGATATGGCCTGAAAATAACATCAACGTTAAAAATAAATCCGATTTTCGATTTTAATCGATTTTCAAAGCCCCTCCTCAAAGTCAAACTACAAATGATAAATAAATGGTTTTAACTTTATTTTGTTTTTTCTGTTACTTTAGGGTTAAGTTCAATCGGACACATACTTTGGGTCTAAAACTTTGGTGTTAATGAATCCTGGCTTTTCCACAGCGCGCACACACACACACACACACACACACACACACGTACATACACAGTGCTGGCGTTCTGCGCAGCATCTGAAATGGCACCGCTAGCTAACATGGCTAACGCTAGCATTGCAGAGAGTGACTGCGCTGCTAAAGCTGTCAGGACATGTTTGGTCTGTGTCCAATGGCATAAAATCGAACCAATTCCATATTACAGATGTAGCAAAACCTTTCTTGGGCACAAACGCTGCTACAGTGTTTGGGTGTGCCGCACTAATTTCCCAGTGTAGAATGGTGCGTTGCAGTAGTTCCACTTTTGGCGCTAAATTTTTATAAAAACACCTGAACTGACCATTCGAATTAATCGATAAAATCGATATATCGCCCACCTCTAGGTGCTACAGTGTGAGAGAGCAGTGAGAAGTGAGAACTGGGAACTGGAACACTGTGCTTGGCTTGAAAATGTGCTTGTTTGGTTTACAGTAAACAGTAAGGGTTTCAGGATGGTTAATCTTCATTATGAAAACAATGGAGCCAGCTGCTACAGCTGGCTACAAAGAGACTGACCGCTTTAGCTGCTGCCGGTACACCTTTGCTATGGCAGGACAAGCCACCGAGCCATGCTGGTGTCCAAACTCCCCGACCCGTGGAGTTACTACTGCTCATTCTTAATGGCAGCAGCAGCTTTCAACTGCTACTGGTGACATTGGCTCTATGAGGGCAGAGTTATTAGCCATGGTAATGATATACTGTAGACTCCACTGACTGGCAAAACATATGTGACTCCAGAGGACAATATAGAGGAAAGATATGATGAAAACACTGTATGGAGCCAAAAATAAATGCAGCAAAACTATTAGTTAGGGGAAAAAAAGAATAAAAAACAGAGAGTAGAAAACACAATGGCTTTGTATTCTGGTAAACAATGGCTGCAATGAATGTACTGGCATGATCAACAACCTTAAAGTAATGAGTATGCAAACAAACACACACATACGCACACAAATACACACACACAGGCACACACACAAGCACACAGATGGATTTAGATTAAAGGAGAACATAAGAATAATAGTTAGAAGTAGAAGAAAAAGCAGAAGCCGATTAACACATTATGTCATTAATGGTTTATTTAATTTTGTTTTATTTTTCACTAGTTTCATTTAATATTGCTGAATAAAAACGATCCAGGCCTGCACTGATGTAAAACTGACGATCAAACCTAAACTACACTTTACTGTATTTTCTATACAATCACTGTATTTTCATGGAGTTGCTGATCACACCTGGTAGTTTCCACTCTTCTCTAATCGGCTTGCTACACCAAAGCACATTTCCCTGTTGTTGTTACCTGCAGAAATGTATATTAAACAAGCTTGAGGTTGTGTGTGGGAAAAAAATGGCTCAAACCCAGCTTGAAGGCTTGGGTCAGGGAATAGACCCCTAAGGCCTTGCTTCCTCTAGGTGAGGCAGAGGATGGTCCTCCCTTTTCCCATCACTCAATATTATTAGTTGACAAAACAGAAATGGTATTTAGTATGCTCCTCCGACTCCAATGATATTGGGTGGAATTGGACATGACTACATTGATTTAAAAAAAAATAATAATTTTTTTTTTTAATATAAAATAAAAAGAATAAATTAATATAAATAAATAAAACAAACTAACTAACTAATAATAAAAAAAAACATGGACTTATTAAAAAACCTAATTTCCCGAAGATAGAAGTGAAAACAGAAACACTCACCTGGTTTACAGGTGCTACAGTCTCGTCCATGCCGGGTGGGCAGGCAGGTACACTGTCCACTGTCAGGGTCACACACCGTTCCAGTCACGGTGCCCAGGAAGTCACAACTGCAAGGCTGGCACCCATGAGTGGAATTAACCGAGACCAGCCAGTACATATGAGGAGAGCAGCGGTTACAGCGAAGCCCCTCCATGCCGCTCTTGCACAGACACTGTCCTGTCATCTTATCACATGTGGATATCTCCAACGTGCCTCTGGGCTCACACTGGCAGGGCAGACATCCCAGAGAGCCTCCAACACCCAGGCTGTGGTAACCGTCCCGGCAGGAGTCACAGCGGCGTCCCTCCACATGTGGCCTGCACACACACTGGCCGGTTAAGGGGTCGCAGGCGGAGCCCAGAACAGAACCTGCAGGATTGCAGTCGCAGGGCCGGCAGAGTCCACCGACACTAAGGCCATAGCTGCCTGGGGCACAAATGTCGCAGAGGAGGCCCCGGACGCCATCTTTGCACTCACACTGACCCGTGAAAGGGTTGCAGAACTGATTGAGTGAGCCATCTTGGCTGCAGTCACAGGGCTCACAACCATCCGCGTTTGTGCTGTTGAGGAACTTGAAGCCATAGTTGCAGCGGTCACAAGAAAGGCCTGTAAACAGAAGAGGAGGGAGGAACATCAGTCACATGGGGTGTGTCTGAAATTGTGCACTTACATCAGTGCACTGAGATGCACTGAATAGTGCGCACTGCTGTCCTAAACGGAACACTAA
>JBBPDH010000001.1:30224998-30235376 GCA_037974565.1 Clupeocharax schoutedeni | reverse complement strand
CTACTAATAATAATATTAATACTACTACTACTAATACTACTACTACTACTACTACTACTACTACTACTACTAATAATAATAAGAAAAAGTATGGTAGTATGGTATATTATATGAATATTATATGAATACTACACTTGGCACAAACAGAGAATTATGCTGCAAGCCTGGAGTTACATTTATAATGTGGTGAAAGTATATTGTGAGGCTGTGCATGTTCACAAAAATCTTACAGCGAACATTGGAGACACAGTCTCATGTTCCTGTCTACCAGAGTTAAAGTTTGCTGCTCCTCAGTCATGCCTACAAAACACCCACAAACAAATTAGCATGGCAAGAAGGTTTTCCATGATATGACCCCTTTAAAATTTCATAGCAAAATGTGTACCATGCATTATTAGTAAACCAGAGGCTATCACTATGGGAGGGAATGTCTAATGTTCAATCTCCTTACCTGAGGATACAGGTTTTAAGCATGTACTTTTATTGCGGAGGAATACAAGAGACTCTGTTTGCTCATTTAAATCCTTTGCAACTTGCAAAACCCAAACTGAACATTTAAAGAAGTATATGCACAACGTGATTCAAACTTGGAGAACAATGTTTTCCCAAACCTCTGGGCTCTACATCACTCCAGCCATGGTTGTACATCTCCAGTTCCTGCCTCTTGCCCTATTTAACTCTCACAAAAGGCTGAAAAGAACAGAGAGGGCATCACCACTTGTCTAACAGGGGGGCGGGCGAGGTCTCTGGAGAGGTCAGCCCAGAGTCCTCGTCTTTGCACGTTGTCAGGATTCGGGTCTACACACTTGCCTCTATGACTCTACACGAACATATTTGGCTCCAGAAGTGTCTCCTTCAGCTGCAGAAGCTGCGTCGGGGGAGCTAGAGACCTGCGAAAGGCCATTACCACGACGCAGTCTGGACCATCAGCAAGGCCAGGCCCAGGAGAGGCACCCCGCACTGACACTGAAGAATAAATTGGGTGGATTCGGTGACAAAACGCCATCAGGGCGAAACTGCACACATTAGCACTTCACAGATGATGGCGCACACATGCTGGCGGCACCAGTAGAACTTAACCCCCATGGCATAGCTGGGACACACACCCACATGTACAAGACATGCAGTGGTTTGGAATCAGAAACAGGCTTAGAGCATTCCATAAGCACTTATTTTCGCTTATTTTCAAATCCTGCAGAGCATTTGGTACAAAGAATTAAAGTGCCTTCGATTAGAGCTAGAGTGACAGCCAGAGGAGATATGAGTCTTGAAAACAGGCTGTGTGTCCGATATTACGCACTTGCACACTTTTAGTCCACGATTTTAGTATGTAGTGCGCTCACACTGAAAACAAAGCTAATACTCAGTGCACTCAGAACCTGAATGCTGCACTGAAATCGGCCAGAAAACGCAGGGCAGAACGATGGACACTCTGCACTAAACGGGCGCCACGTAGCGGAGGGGGCGGGGCTTTCAGTAAGTTTTCGAGTTGGATAACAGCGGCCAACAGTGAAATACAAGCCCAAGTGCAGGCAACTGGTTGGTATTAATGTGAGTAACGTTAATAAAGTTATTGTACTGATGTACACTGCGGTAAAACCGGCGGATATTCTGGCGGCTGGAGAATCGCGAGCAAATGTGATTCTGTTACTTCCACTAAGAGCAAAACATTAGTGTTCTATTTAAGACAGCACTGACCCACAGCAGTGCACACTACACACTAAATCTCAGTGCACTGATGCAAGTGCACGATTTCGGACACTCAGGGTCTTCTAGCACACAAATGGGATTTTAGTAGCATGTTATCTCCAAGATAACAGCATTGCACATTAACATTTGTGGCCGCTCTAAATTAAGCAGTTACACCTGACGCTTGTAAAAGACATTAAATGTTTTGTGTGAAGCTTGTAACAGACATGTTAAAATATATTTGTGTGTAAGATTTCTACAGTGACTCCTTCAGTAAAAAGTCCAGGCATGAATATACCGTTCTTTAGCAGCGCTTGAGAAATCCATCCTACTGCTCGTAATTACAGCCTGTGGCATATCATAGACTTCCAGGTGGCCTAGAGGGACATTTTACCTCATGAAATTGGTCTCAACCATAAAATGGGATTGGTCAATCGCTGTGAAACCTAATTATCGTCTTTGTTATTCTGCAATGTTAGGACTACAGTCTAGCATCTGAAGGCCTAACCAGTAGGAGAGCTCACTTAGCTATATGCACCAAAACAAATTATTACTATATTCACCAAAACAAATTAATACACCAATTATTTTTCCCATTACATATTCCCACAACATAAACCTAGAACAGAGAATAGTTTTACAATTCAAGCGCGAATCTGTAAAATAAAAATTATTTCTCATATTTCACACATTTTTCCACACATTCAGGGCAGCTGGTGGCCTAGTGTTTAGGGTGTTTACCTTACAATCAGGAAGTTGTGGGTTCTAATCCCAAGATTGCTGAGGTACCCTTGAGCAAGATTCCATCCCCACACCCTGCTTCCCCGGCGCTGTGTTCCTGGCTCCCTGCTGCTTCACTTGGTGAATGGGTTTAATGCAGAGGAAGAACTTCATGCAGTTCACTCTGTGTGCTGTTGTGTGTTCACGTATGACAGAATGGTCACTTACATTTTTTTCCAAGAAATCATAAGGGCTTCTCTGAAAGCCCAGAAGTCCCTGATGGTTCACTTAAGCTGTCCATGATTGGGGGGTACAAAGTGCAAAATACTATCCAGGCTACCAATATTCTACCATAATGGACATTACATGTAAACACTCGGGTGTCACGTGTAGATGGTAAATTAAAGGATTATAGTCGTGTTGTCATGACCTCTAGTACCTTTTACTGCCATTGTAACAGTATCTGATCTTTGTAATGTATAATTTTACATCAAACCATTTAGAATGACCTTGTTTTACCTCACCGAGTGAGTTATGCAGAAACAAAAAAAAGACATCTTAAAATTAACGCAACTAAGCTTCTGAACATATCTGCCTCTAAGTATTATAAATGCAGCAGGAGGCCTAATATTGCAGCTTGTAAGGCAGATATGCAGCCTCTATCCAAGCCTATCTATTCAGCCTTCCTGAAATGGTTCAGGATGAAGCCTCCATCAGTGAAAGTGCATCGCTCCCGAGGCCACGTAATGCGTACGAGAGGGGAAAGAGTTAAAAGAGCCATTAGAAATGCCACTGAGCACTTTCAGCGACTCGCAAGGTTAATGAGAACAGTCTTCAGAAGCTGAAATGCTCAAGTAGCTTTTATTGTATCATAATAATGAATCGATGGTATGAAGATAAAATAAAATAAATGAACTCCGAAGCCATGAGTAAAACGTATGTGCCGCGGCACAACTCATAAAACAGAGGTTAAAAATAAATAAATAAATAAAATAACACGCGAGCGGCCCCCGGGGCCTTATTTTGGTGACGTCATTTTCTTGAAAAATATTTGCCTGCAGGTCACTGCTCCTTCTCTCGAAAGCCTTAAACGCTTTCGCTACAGAACATTAAATGTCTCCCAACGTTCTAAGCTATGATACGTTTTAGAAGGCAGATGATTTTTATAGAGCATGCAGTCTTTAGCGTTTTTCTACCCTCTGTCCTACGAATGGCGAAACACTGCATGTACCCTAAAGAAAGGAACTCGACTCAAAAGGCAGTCGTCTGTCATTTTTGTGCACGACCTGTCAGAATCACGGACATGTGTTTCAGTAGATTTGCCGTTAGATTTGGGAATCTTGCCGTTGGCTCTGGCTATTGCCTTCCTCCTCTTCCTCCTCCTCCTCGCTCCAGTGCTGAATGCGGAATATGACGGAGGCTGAATCTCCAGTGGCTCCCTGCTCCCTATGTAGTGCACTCAGGTAGGGCACCATGAGTCATGGCTTCCTCACCCAAATACATTTACATTTATGGCATTTATCAGACGCATTTATCCAAAAAGACTTCCATTCCCTACCTACAGGGGGCAGTCTCTCCCTGGAGCAACTTAGGGTTAAGGGTCTTGCTCAAGGACCCAGTGGTGGTGGTAGGATTCGAACCCATGACCTCTTGGTCTGGAGGTAAGCATCCTACCCACTGAGCACCTCATAGTGCACTATGTGTGGAAATCCCATTTGGGACTGGGCCTAAGTAGCGAGTCGGAGTGGCCGCACGTGAGCTGAGCCAGGCCATGTCGTTCTGCGTAGAGTGTTGTCTTACATCAATGTGTCCACTCTGCAGCCCGAGGGCTTAGCGGCTGATTACTTTCTGAGAGTGGACATGCCTCAAACGCTGCATCAAGTTGTCGGGAACTCTCTTCGCACCCGCCATTTCTCTTCCCCCCTTTTCCAAGGCAATAATATTTGTAGCTGTGACAGAATGAAGTGTGGCTTTGCAAGTCAGCCCCGCCAAGAGAGGGCAAAAAGACCAAAATATGTCGAGGTGGTCATATCTCCACCTCGTGAAGAGGAAAAAAAAAAAAGTGGGGGGGGGGATGCGGGACAGCAGGTATGTGTGGCCAAGCAATAAACTACAGACTTCAGAACAGTACAACCTGAAAAAGCAGCCCCAAGTCCATGGGCTCCCCCGTCCTCACACCAATTATATTCATACATAGGGATAGATTAAAGTAAATTGCAATGTGCAAGAAGCAACATAAAGAGCAGCTAAGCCTTGAACAACTAGACCGCCTGCATGAAAGAAATATTTAAACAAATAAGTAAATATGTTGTTATTACTATGTACTTTCTTGAATTCAAGCCAATAGTGAGATCTTTATAATGAATACAGTCTTGTGCAGAGGTTTGGCTGCTTGCGTCCTCTATAAAGACCACAGTTTAATGCACAAGTATTGCATATGTGCTGAATCTGATATATTGGGGAAGAAATGTTTCCCCTGCAAAAGCTGGGGCACATATTTGGGAATAAAAGTGTTCAAACCATTCATGCTCACGGGGCCCCCTTGTGGCTTGGGGCCCCTGAGTGTCAGCTTATAGCAAAAATTAACCTAATTAACCTAACAAAAACTATTTTGGGTATTCCATTGGACGACTTGACAGTTATATTACTGGACTGAGGAGGATAAGGAGTGTCAGTCTAGAGGCCATTTACATACAACAGTCTTTAAGATGCAGTAAACTGTTCAGTTCTAAGTGATATAGAGAGGTGTCAATGCGACCATGAATCAATGAATTATAGATTTCTTTTAACATTAAACCACACAAATGTCACTCGTGGACAGAGATAAAATAATACACAAAAATAACAGGATACAGGGTCTTTAGTCAAATCTGACCAAAGAAGAACGACCCTAAAAGTAGATCAGCAACCGAATCTGTTCTGAAGCTTTGTTACATACTTAAGAGTTTGTATTATAGTCATAGGTAGCTAAAATAGGCTGAGTTGCTTTCAGAGGAGTAACCAGCAGGACTGTATGATTCTAATTACTGTTGTGTAAACAGTAGATAAGATCCGCAGCTTTCATTTGACTGATATTAAAAACAGAATAGTATTGTTTGGAGAACATTTTGCAATTGTGGTATAAAAGTAAGATGGAGTAAATACTTGGGGTGGGGAGAGAGATAGAGAGAGAGAGAGAGGAAGAGAGAGAGAGAGAGAGAGAGAGAGAGAGAGATTTATATTTTTATTCTACTCTACTTCTATAATTTCTAATTGTTTGCTCTTTGTTTCTGTCTACTTTCTGCTGTGGTTGAGGTTGAGACTAATAAAAGAGAGAGAGACAGAGGGGGGAGAGAGGAAGAGAGAGAGAGAGAGAGGAAGAGAGAGAGAGAGAGAGAGGGAGGGGGAGAGGAAGAGAGAGAGAGAGAAGGAGAGAGAGAGGAAGGGAGAGAGAGAGAGAGAGAGAGAAAGGGAGAGAGGAAGAGTGAGAGAGAGAGAGAGAGAGAGAGAGAGGGGGAGAGGAAGAGAGAGAGAGAAGGAGAGAGAGAGGAAGAGAGAGAGAGAGAGAAAGGGAGATAGGAAGAGGGAGAGAGATAGAGAGAGACAGGGGGAGAGGAAGAGTGAGAGAGAGAGAGCGACAGAGAGAGAGAAAAGGAAGGAAAGGTTGATCAATATTATTCAAATAAGAAAAACAGCCCGAAGTCAAAACTGGAAGCATGTTTTAATATTGCTCTACCATTATCCTGAAAGGCATAATTGGAGTTACACATCTGAACTGATCGTAGTTACAGAATCATAGGTCTCTCTTTTTGCATTGAACAATATATACAATGTAAAATAAATACATTTACACAAATGGACAGAATCGTTGGAGCACACTGTATGATACACATCACAAAAATATACAGTTAATTGTTTTACTGATGTGGAGCACATCTATAACTACAGACATGGTTCTCACTACAGGCTGTTTCAGCAACTCCTGGATTGAAGTTTATACCATCTTATTGATCTTAAAAGTTTTTTTTTTATTTTTTCAATATACTTTTTCCTCCGTTTTCCTCAAGTCCTTCCTTTCAATCCGTGTTTTGTACATTTTGCATGTTCGACTGCCGCGAACCCCCCTCGCCGCATTGGGCAGACACCGACACGAGAATAAATATAATCAACGCCCATAATGTCATATATAATAAAAAATAGCAGTTGTTTGTACATCTTCATATTATTGTTCCTAATATTCCGTAAATTGCAAAATAGTCCAATAAATACAGCATTTTCATCTAATTCGATCGCAAAGTGCGACACCTGGTTGCCGCCCAGTCATATTGCTTTAAATAAGAAAATATGTTGGGAAAAGTCATCGTGGGTATGGAGAAATTACACTTCCGTCACTCTGCACTCCGGCCACGAGTCGCACGTTAAGAGACACACAAGCCTTTGCAGTATGATTCTAAGCTGCTCGTGGAGTATACTGTCCAAAAATGATGTGGAACTGGTCATAAAAGATTAACAAAATGTCGAGAGAACGCTTCTTCTGTTGGAAAGCTTCGTGTGTCGTCACTTATAATTAAGAAAACAAAGGAAAAAAAGAACACTTCAGTATTTTAATGCACCTCAATATCGAATAGAGATCAGGGGTTAAGCGCCAAGACTTCTCAAAGCAAAGAGTGCTGATCTAGGATCAGTTTTGTCTTTCATAATACAATAGAGAGAGAGGAAGAGCTGACCCTAGGTCAGGCCCAGGACTGCTTGCTGTAACATCTGTGTGACATTAGAAAACTGAAAGTGGGTGAAAGGTTTTCTAGGTTTCATCTGCTTGGTGTTCAGTACTGGATTCATGGTAAAGACAACTTAATAGACAACAGGAAAACAAAGAAACAGCACCTTTTCTTTTTGCGACGAGTGGTATCATGTATAAAGAAAAAAAAAAGAAAAAGAAAGTGCCAACATTCCTATCAACAGCAAGGACCCCTCTGTTTTTGACCATCTGATGAGTTGCCATGAAAAATGTATCGATTTACATTACACTAACCTCTCCAAAGCACAATCTAATTATAGTTTTGTATAGCTAATGATAGATATTACACAGTTTTTTTTATAAGACAGAAGGGAGAAAAAATGAAAGAAATGAAACCCCTTAATCCCCATTTAATAAAATAACAAACAAAAACAAACAAAAAACAAACAAACAAACAAACAAACTATTTTTAGTCCTTTTTTTCTTCCATTTTTATTTAGCACACAAAGTTAAAGCGATAGTTTTGGAAACTGATCCTACACCAAAACATAAAAAGTCTTTTTTTTTTCCCCCTTTTGCAGCAAAGAGTAAAGATATTATCACAACGTTGTTCAGCATGGAAGGCCATATGTACAGCATCTTGTTTAAAAACAAAAACAAATTAAGGGAAAAAAAAATCCACTACTGTTCCGAGATACTCAAAAGCGCTTCATTTGAACCTAAGATATACAGCGTCTACAGGAAAGTAGTTCGACAAAATGATCCCTTTTTTTTTTTAAATACGTTGTTCCTTCCTTTAAATAACTGTTAATCGCTTATACTTCGGTAAAGGTTACATTGATTGCGGATCTGTGGATCTAGCAGTAACTAGAAAGAGTCTTTTTTTTTCAGCAAGTTATTTGAGAACCCATCATCCTTGTCTCCTGAGGATTCATACATCCAGTAGTGTCTCTATTTCCTACCCTGTCTCTAAAAAAAAAAAAAAAAAGAAAGAAAAGAAAGAAAAAAAAAAAGAAAAAATAGAAGAAAAGTGAACAGCACAGAAACCGGAACCACCACGAGAAGAACACGACGACAGCATTGCATGGAACGAAGGGAAAGGGGGAAAGAAATCAAATGATTCAGGAAAATGCACAGACATGAAACATCAAGAAGCTGAACTACAACTTTTTTTTTTTTTAGCTTTTTTTTTTTTGTTCCAATAAAATGTCTTAGGTTAGTTTTTATAATCTGTTAATTTACAATATACAATGTTTAAGAATATTCAGAAAATACCCCACACACTAATACTGACATACTTCAGATGAGTTCTGTGGATAGCTTGCTTAGTTACTTAGCCGCTCTGCTAAAGAAATGTTTCGTAGCGATGACTACATCGTGACACTGGCACCTCTATTCATCGTAAAAAGTAGGATCAACGTGAAGCTAAGACTACAATGTCTCTCCAAGTAGTGGCGATGTCTTGCCTAAGTGCTAATTTGCTTCACAAAGTTCCTGTAACTGCTTTGATATGAAACAATGCCAATAAACGTAAAGAGATCGGGGTTAATATAAATGCATATACCTTTTGCTGCGTTAATGTTTATGGTCCTTCAGGCCATCATTTCTGTCAACTATTATCTTACATCAAGCCCAGAAATGAAAGCTAAAGCTGCAGGAAATTTCCCAAAAACAGATGGGCACTAACAGAAATTGCATTAGATTTACACACCTCCTCTTTTTACAATTGTCTATTGCTTGGAGAAGATAGCAAGGATTTTATTTATTTATTTATTTATTTTTTTGACTCGTAAGAGTTGCTGAAAGTGGTAAAGTTGATAGAAAAAGTCAGTAACATTTATGAACAAAACTCTGTATGATGACCATACCAAATAGCCTATTTACACCCTTTGTTGCAGTAAACGAACACTAAAATAAAACACAGTAAAACGATATCAATAAATAAATTAGTCTATTCCTTGTCCACCGCAGTACCTCTTTGTTTCGTATTGCATGAGAGACTAAAGCTCAGGCTATTCCCTGAAAAGATACAGATGAAATCATTAAAAGTGGCTAGAAGACTTGTTTGGAAGACTTGAAAGCAAACAAGAAGAGAATCAAACCCCAATGACTGCTTGCCGTGAAATTAATGAGAGGAGCAGCTTATTCAAATATGAAAAAAAAAAAAAAAAAAGAGAGAAAAAACCCCCCCAAAAACTAAAAATCAAATCTCTGTTTGGCTAACGCATTGTCAAACTGCTCCGGTGAGGTCTGGTGGTAATACTACTGCACATCGTTGCTTGGTGGCTGTCTGATAAAGAGGGATTCTTCCTAGAATTCCTCGAATACGATGATAGCTGGACATGGGTTTAGGACAGTGCAGTTTTCTGGTTTCCCACTCAGTGGAACTCCTTCCTTTGGCAGGGCTGATCTTTCTCGGCTCCAGGTTTTGTGAAAATCAACAAAGTGTTTTTGATAGCTCTAA
Organism: Clupeocharax schoutedeni; assembly: GCA_037974565.1. Classification (NCBI taxonomy): domain Eukaryota; kingdom Metazoa; phylum Chordata; class Actinopteri; order Characiformes; family Alestidae; genus Clupeocharax; species Clupeocharax schoutedeni. The sequence continues at coordinate 30,225,786 of JBBPDH010000001.1, read as the reverse complement.
AAACTGCATCAGATTTTGGAGAAGAACGCGTCAAAAGCTGGTTCAAAGTCCCACTGCTGAATAGTGAAAGCAGTCTTTTGTCCCCATTTAACATTTTTCTCAATAACAACACTTTAATCATTCTTTTATGTATGTATTATTGTCAATTGTTACGTAAAGTATCGTAAAGGTTATGTTTCTCGTCATTTATTCGATACCTTTTATAGACAAATGTTTCACCGACAGTGCCGGAGAATCGGATGTTGCCTGCCCAGTGAACCGGGTGGGGTCATCAAGATGACCCTCCCACTTTTGCAAATGAGGTGAGGGGCCTAGGTAAGGGACAGAGCTAGACCTTGGCCTCTAGCAGCTCCAGGAAGAGTTTGTGCATGGGCACCTTGCCGTCCTGTTTGATACTGTAGAAGTGTTGAACGGCCTTGGTGGAGGTCTGCCGGAGCAGGGGCAGGGTCATGAGCAGCTTGCCGGCCCGGCGTGGGTCTTCTGCATGCTGGTTGCTCTCGTAGTCCTGCAGGGCCTCATGCAGAACATCCTGGAGCTTCTGCACTGCATCCACATCCTCTATGTGCATAGAGTCTGCAAAAAAACACGACGGACCATGTGATTTGTGGCTAATTCATGTGTCACAATTCATATTACTTACTATAAATAAGTACAAATACCTTAAACACCCAGAAAACCTGATCAGCAGTAGCTAAGCCAGACATTTTGTTAAGGGCTGCACAATATATCGCAAATTTACCGTCATCGCGATATCAACACGCGCAATATCCATATCGCCAAAGACTGAC
>JBBPDH010000001.1:30197299-30207299 GCA_037974565.1 Clupeocharax schoutedeni | reverse complement strand
TGTCCCTAGTTATCATCCGCTCAGAGATTTTGTTCCTTCCACTCCCCACCTCGCCAGCAAAAGTCCCATAATGAAACCGACGGTAGCGTTTCAGTTTGACCCTCACCATAGTCATCCTTGTGAGGGACACACATGATTTACATGTATCGGACTGGAGAATGGACTGGAATCCCTTCTTTGCAGCAGATGCGTTTCACCCTTATGTATCCTGATAGTGAAGATTAGGGGGCTGGGAAGAGGGACTCATAGCTAATGCAAGCATGAGCTTTGAACAAATCCCTCACGTTCACTGCACTCCCTTCTTGATTAAGACGCTCTGCGGAGACCTCCAGTGCCCGAGAGCGCAGAGGAATGAAATAAATAAATGAAGCAAATAACAAAAATAAAAAACACAGGCCACACCAAGATCAGCTCTAGCCTCAGGGCAGGAAACGGTACCTCTGGCAGTTTCCTTTAATTCCTTTCGTCTGTATCGAGGCCCAGGGACTGAAGCCTATATTCAGCTCAGCCAGTAACAACGATGCCTCAATCAAGAACTGACATGGGGTTGAGCGAGCACCTTCAAACACGCCCCCCACCCCCCCAAACACCACCACACTGTATCATGGTTTTGGTGCGAATATTCTAATCTGACACGCATCACAACAACGTAATCGACCAGTGAGCACATACTCATCCTTATTACAGCCCCTGAAAGCTAGCTGCCTTTTTTTCTGGTGGCTCTGAACACTTTGGTCTCTCTCATGCTCTGTCATGAAGCTATTACAAATGCACTGCCCCTTAACAATAGTGGAGAAAGGGAGAGAGAGTAGGCAGTGGGAGGAGATGGAGAGGGAGAGAAAGAAAGAAAGAACGAATGAGAGAGAGGGAACGAAGTGGAGTGTGGCAGTACCTCGGTATCTACATAAAAGAGATTAGAGACGACAGGCTTCCATTTTACAGCTCAATCATATTGTGTTAGCACACGCTTATCCGCGTGCCGGTGAAAATTGAAAGGGAAATAAAGGAAGAGAAAGTCCCTGAGATAGGGCCAAGAATGGGAGAAGCCTGAGCAATTTCAACCGCCATAAAGGCTCTCTAATAGTGGGCGCCCCGTCATGCTAAAAAGGCACCCGCTAGTCCGCACACTGTCCATTCTTGTAACCCGCACGTCAAGTCAAGTGCGACTGGCCCGCCATTGTGCACCCCTCTGCTCTGATAAGGCATGTCACAATTGCATGACAGTAGGTTTTCATTTATTTTTTATTTCGCCCCGATGAGAGGTGGAAAAGGCTCTAATTCTATTTACAGATAAAAAGGCATTTTTCAACGAGGCTTTCTAGCTCCCCTTCTTTTTAAACCCTTCACTGGCCTGCCTCCCTCTGCACACTGACATGCAGCTTAAACTACTTAAAATAAAATTAGCCAGTAAATCGAGCAAATGAGAGATTCCTCATCCCAGCCTACATTGTGTCGGTTGATGACATTTCGAGTCCATGCCTTTCTGTTCCCTCTACACTCAGCTGAAATCAAATTCCTAAATACTGGTTCTCCACGTCTTGCCTGGCCTTGGGAAAATGCAGACAGGAAAGAAGCGGGTACAGCTCAGCACATAAGATGTTTTTTTGCGGCCTACACGCGCGCACATGATGATAAGGGAACGGAGGGAGGCGTGTGCGGAGCATGTGCAAAAGAGCACCAGTCGTGGCATCTAAAACACAGACTGCTTCATTATCCAGCGGGCTGCCGCAACGGCAGCCCCCGTAATGCTGAGTGATGTTTAAATTAGTTTACAATTTGCCTGCTCCTAGCCTGGGACAGATCTTAAGCGAAGGCGCTCAGAAATGTCAGCCGCGCTCCTAACCGCCGTAACAAATCGTTGCCCACACGCTGCACACACCTAATGACTTCAAATTAGCTCCCGCGCGAGGGCCTGACAGTTTGTTACGATGGTTAGCAACACAGCCGCTGCATCATGAGCGATAAATTGGTTCGGGGCTCTCTCGGGGAGAATGGAGGCCTTCATCAATTTGATTAAAAAAAAAAAAATATTGTACCATAGAAGCCAGACCTCAACAGAGAAGAGTTTGAGAGGTGACAAAAACGACAGGCACACACACGTTTAGATGGAGAGGACAGATGGACAGGTTACAAAAGAAATATTTGCTGTCACTTCTGTATAAGCATGTGTGTATGAGAGTAGAAGAGAGAGTAAATGGCGCCAGGAAAGAAACATAAAACAGAAATATAAAACAAATACACTGGAGACTGAGAGAGAGGGTCACCAAACCTTTCTCCCTACTAGATCTGGATATAAGATCGCTTTCCATTGGTAGTCAGCTTTTCCTCAGGTCCTAGGAGCAGTGTGAAGGACAGCTGCTGGAGATGAGAGTGGTGGGACGACTGGCACAGGATGCAGAAACTCCATCCTCCTCAAACACATTGCCTGCCGAGCTCTAATCATACAATCATCTCTCTTCTGCTGAGCAATCGCTCCAAGCCCAATGCAGCTGCACAGAATGGGAATCTCCAGCACCCATAGACATGTGCGCGCACACACGCACACACACACACACGCACACCAACAAACAAACATAATGCAATTTGACAGAGTCCTCTGTTTACGTTCGGAATAGATTTAGGTGTATGAAACACACAAACCCACGCGGTGATATCACAGTCACACACTCACAAACCTGCTGGAACGGATATGTATACATACCACACAGCAACCTGCCTGACAGAAACCTACAGAGAAAAACTCTCAAATATGAAGGAAAATGTCAATACAGTCAGGTCTAAATAAAAAAAGACCTGAAAGAAGCCCAAAAGAGAGAATGAGAACAAGAGAGTATGAGGGACAGATAGAGAGACAAGACGACTCAGAACACTGCCAGAAAAACACAATAAGATATTACATTAGACAGAAAGACCGAGAGATGGTAGTGAGAGGCAGTGAGAGAGATAGAGAGATAGTGAGATAGAGAGATAGAAAGAGAGAGATAGAGAGAGAGGAGGAGAGGGGGAGAGAGATAGATAGAAAGAGGAGGAGAGGGAAAGAGAGATGGAGAGAGAGGAGGAAAGGGAGCAAGAGAGATAGATAGATAGAGAGAGGAGGAGAGGGAGAGAGAGAGACAGATAGATAGAGACAGAGAGGAGGAGAGAGAGAGAGATAGAGAGGAGGAGAGGGAGAGAGAGATAGAGAGAGAGGAGGAGAGGGAGGGAGAGAGAGAGAGAGAGAGAGAAAGAGATAGATAGATAGATAGAGAGAGAGAGAGAGAGAGAGAGAGAGAGTGGCTTCTCTCTTCCCTGCAGTTTTAGCTATGCCACTGTGGCTTCTTGCTTACGGGTGAAATCACCGCCGGTCCTCAGGGTCAGCCTAGAGCAATCCAGCCCTGAGCAGCAGAGACAAAACTCTTGTCTCTTGTGCCCGAGACGGCTTCAAGTCAGTTCTGTGCCCGGTGTGCCAGGACTACAAGCAGCAACAGAACACAGTGTAATGAGAACCAGAAAACATTCTCAGGAATAAAAGCAGGGTTCTGGCACACAGGCAGTGAATTACAAGGCGGTGGATGGAGGCATTTACTGTCTATTGTAAAAACTTAAGAAGAATCAATATTCTTCTGACACTAATTTCAGAGCGCTAAAATGTATGTTTGCTAATCCAAATATATTTAAATATCTATAAATAGCTCTATTAAAAACTCACATTAATGGTTTTCTTTAAATGGCACTTCATTGTTTAGCTACGTTGTGACAATATCATTCGACAAAAAAAAATCGTTTGTGTTATATTATATATTATACTCATTCTTTTATATTAACCATGATGGTGTTTTGTATTGCATCAGCTTGTAAAAAGAGTAGGTGAATGTCTGCAGTTTTGCAGAAACTATAAAAGAAGTCAGTAATTAACGGCAATAACGGTAAATGTCATTGGTCAACGGAGACAATAATCTGGACATAGTGTAAATGTATTGTTAGGGTGTGTCTAACCAGGGCTTTCAGAAATCAGCATCCCCTGAAACCGTTCACAGTGTCCTACACAATGGCCACTGCTCTTCAATCACTATTCTGCACCAACTCCACTGTCAACTGCTCACTAATCTGGGTGCTTCCTCCTCTCCTTCCAACAGCCAGCCACCTCTGGGCAGCGCTCTTGTCAAAAGGCGGGGAGTGGAACGGAGCACCAGTCTGCTCTGCACAGCAGTACGGCTCGAGATTAAGCACAAAAAGGAGTCCTTTGTTAAGTAGATTAGTGGAAACTCCTCATTTTGTGTGCTGGAAATGTGCAGTAAAGCAGCAGAGAGAGACAGCGAGAGCGAGAGAGAGAGAGAAACAGAGAGAGAAAGGGAAAGAGAGGGTGCTGGTGGGAGCGGAGAGAAAGGGCCACTTCTCTCAATCATGGTCACTGGAGCCATTACTGTTCATAGCTAATGTCGTCCTTTCAATCCTTTCAGCAGGTCTGCTGCTAAGGCGACTGGGCAGGAGAAAATGGCCTGCGTCTGCTCCTTTAGATTTCTAGCTGTTCTGCACGGAGGAATTAGGCTAAAACTAAACAAATTGATCTCATTTCCTCTCTGCTGTCACCGAGAGAGGGAGAGAGAGAGAGAGAGAGAGAGTGAAAAGTGCTGACCTCATGAGTGTGTCAGTGGTTGCCGGGGTGACAGCCTGTGATTGAAGGGTTGGCCACTTGACTGCAAATAATAAAACTCTTAGTTATCCTCAAGATTTGAGACATGATCATTAACTAAAGTCAGAAACAGGGAAATCAGAAAAAACTCAACTCTCTGCCTCAACTCTATGAAAGCAGGGTTTTTTTTTTTCTACCAAGTGTCAGTGTTTTTTTGTTCAGCTGAGCATTACTGCAGTAGTAGCAGTGGGTGCCAATGCAAGCAGGAATCTGGTCAATCCTCCCAACACTGTCAGTTTTTGCTAAAGTATAGTCCTTTGGCTAGGTGGCTATAATGAGTGGCCCGTCAGTCAAACAATATTAAAGCTAGTTAGTTAAGAAAAAAAATATTTTACTTATTGCACACTCTGCTGGCAATCTAACGACAGCAGAGAAGGAACAGTTCTGCCATGGGAAATTTCAGATCTTTCATAAAGTAGGCACTATGCATACAATGTTTAGTATTACTAATACCATGCACTGCAGTCATTACCGCATTTAATCGTGGGTTTTAAAATGCAAGGTAGCTAGTGCGCTCACTGGTACTCGCTCAGGTACTGAAGATACTTTGGTTCGTGTGGAGTAATGCTGTGGAAAGGAGCCCCTGATTAAATGTTTCCCCTATTTAAGACTGATCCCCAGAACTGTCTTCCAATATAGAACCACCCAAACCAAACCCAACCGAGGAACCATCCACACATGACCCAATAGTATCAACTCCAAAGTGTTTTTTTTATATTGAATGTGTAACTGTATGTGCCACTATTTCAAATGTAAATGTCCACAAACTGGAATAGATCCTCAAATCATTTACTGTTTGTGCAAATGTGTGCATTAAGCTCTACCTGGGATGTGCTTAGCCCAGCCAATGTTGACCACGAGCTCCCGGTCAGCCAGATCGCAAAGCGTGGTCAGAGCCTTGATGTCACTGTCCGGCACGGTGGGGTCAGGCATGGCATAGATCTTCTCGGGCTCGGCCACCAGCAAGTGTGACACAATCTTGTTATCTGCAAGGCAGCCAAAGGGGACTGTATTTGAACACCGAGGAGAAAACACAGAAAAAAAAGACAGAACAGGATTATACGAGCATGGTCACGGAGAAAAAAAACAGCGTTCATCAGCAAATAGTTCAGCAGACCAACAAGAACTATCGACTGTACTGTTCTTCCTCGAGGAGAGAACGGCAGAGTCGTTAAAACGCTGGCAGGTTTTCTTCTCTGAATGAATGCACAGCCTCATTCACTTTGACACAAAATTGAACTACAAGCTGTTTTTTCAAGGAGAGGGTCTGCTCCCATTTGAATGCATTTAAGTTTTGGAAAACATGGTATTTTACTCCAAAGCAAAAAATGCACTCTGAAATACACTCTCGGTGCTGATTCACCGGGCAAGAAGACATTCAGATAAGAAAAACAACATTTCAAAGCATGTCACATCTGCGGGTGAGGATGGAATAAGTAATTAGTGACAGTCTTACTATTAATTCGGTGTTTAATCATCTATAGCAATGCAATATGATAAGCAGACAGAACCCAAATTACATACTAGACGCTGTGTGTGTGTGTGTGTGTGTGTATGTGTGTGTGTGTGGGGGGGGGTGGGGTCTGGCTCTAGTGTGTATTTGTGTGAGATAGGGGTGAACATACACATCACTAAATTAAAAACAATTAACTACCCTTAAAAGAGAAAGAAAAAGAGAGTCAGAGGGAAAGAGAGAAAGAGAAAAAGAGGGAGGAGGGGGATTTGGAGGGATGTGTGCTGAATCCATCGACCCAGTCGCTCCACTCCTGGGGACAGAGAGAGAGAGAGAGACTGAGGCAGAGAGAGGCAGAGAGAGAGCTGTGCTATCTCTAGGTAAATCTTATTTAATGTTTCCCTAATTAGAATCAATGCAACCCAATTTCTAAACCCCCATGCCTTTGTTATGTGAAAATAATCGATCAGGAAGGCTGTGGCCATGCTCAGCCCCCTGCCTCCTCGTTTGGAGAGGAGAGGCCGCAGAGTGCACACAGCACACGGCCTGCGAGGAAAAGTGTGCAATACATGCACACCATCAATGGAAAGGCCTTTTTTTTAGGTGGGTCACTGTGTTTCAAAAATTGCAATGGTTGTGCACATACTGCTGGTTATCACATGGTAAACTGTTTATTTTGATCAAGATTTTAAACGCAAACTACAGTAGTGCAGTGCCGGGTTTGACAGAATAGCTTTATCTACTCTATTGTCTTTCGTGGCTGGAAGCCATAGCGTCAAAAGCTACCAGGCAAGGGTACAAGAAAGAAAAGAGAAGAAAAAAAAGAAATCATAGTTTGGATGAAATTGGATGAAAGCTGGTCTGTGAGAGTAAGCCTTGAAATAAGTTGGTCTGGATAGATGAAAATAAAGCTAACCCTGACAGAGGGGATCAACAGGATTAGATGAAAGGTTATTCAGTGCCCTGTGTTTCTAATTTGATTTCTGCGGCCGTAATAATTATGATTATTTCTGCTGCTATCATGCAAAAAAACATATTGTATTCCGGGAGAATATGCTAGCATTAAGTAAAAAGGCTTTAGGGCCAAATCTGTTAAGCGCTGCCGTGCTGTCTGGTTGCCGAGCAGTCAGTGTGGAAGAGCTGGTATTGCGGGTTTGATGTCTTTGCCAGATTGGATTTAATCCGGATTAGGCCTCACTCTCTCTCTCTCTGACACACACACACACACACACACCCCTTGTCTACTGGGTATGTCGCACACACCACATCTGTGTGCATGATGCCCCCCGCTCTCTCTCTCTCTCTGTCCTATATATATATATATATGTATATATACATTTTTTTTCTTTTTTCTTTTTTTTTTTGCACTTATTTTAATGTATCTGAGTAGAAAATGTGGAAAAGAAAGTTCTTTTGGGAAAGAAAATGGAGTTATATGAACATACAGATACAGATTACGGATTAGGTGTGAACTTACATGGCTTTTTGGGAGGCAGGGCGAGTTGTGGGTTCAGGTAGGGGCTGTTTTCTGCATCTATCCGGCGTTTATATTTCTGTCTGCCACCACGCACCCGGTCCAGCCGCACCCCTGAGAGACAAACACAAACGAGAAAGTCACATCGGCTCACCGCTCGTCATTAACACTAGTTATCTCCAAGTGAACACTTGACTCAAAAATGTTAACCTTTCCAGCTTCGGGTGCATTTAACATGCAGTAAATATCGTCATGCTATTTTGTCCCCACACGTTTTCATTTGTTCTTAATCATGGTAGCATTTAAGATGAAGCTCTGCTTTATTTAAAACGCTGTGGAGCGTAGATGGACAAGCAGTGGGCTCAGTCGAAACTGAGCAGCAGCTGTCAGCGGCCATTTCAGAGTCACAGACAGAAGATGGTCAGCTGCTGACGGCCACTCTCTCAATGTGAGATCCGTACACACACCTGCCCTTTTCCCGACTGTGACCTGTGTGTGACTGCGCCTGTGCGCCTGTGTGCCTGTGTGTGTTAGCGAGAGACTGCTTGAAGCCACAACAAAGACTCAAGTCTAGTCAAGGTTTTGCATTATTAGAACAGGGCTGTGCTCAGTTTGGAAAGAAAACTGAAAATAATGGAGGAGTATATTCAGACGCTGCTGGAACTGTCAATGCACACATCGGCATGGTTTGATCAAAACAATCCTGTGAAATTTCAAGGACACTGTGACAGGCTGTGGGAAGGAACTGAAACTTCAATGTAAACAAACTGATTAGTGTTGTCCACATAACTGGTTTACAAAAACCTCTTTTTTCTCTTTGAAACCTTTTTTTCTTTGTAAACACAGTCACTGTTTATTTGTGAATGTGTTTAGAGGCGAATGTGAAAATTCACCCTTTACACAGTGAAGTATTGACCTTGTAATAATAAAATGTTTTATTTTATATATATATATATATACAGATACATAAAACACACATACAGGCCACTCGTCCTCACACACACTAATATACATACTTTCGCTCGCTCTTGGGTTAATATGATCTTATACGATCTTTATTTCTCTACTGTGGTCACAGTGTAAGAAAAGCAAATGCTAACAAGCTATACTAATTTTGCCTCATCGTAAAGAAGTAAAAAGGTAAACATTTAAACAAACTTTTTAACAAATAATGTATTTTTCATTACACTCATGACTTCTCTGCCAGACAGACATGAGCGACATCTAACAGGGTTCTGCAAGCTGTCACACACAGGGTCTGAGTGAACACTGAAACCTATTGATTAAATAATTATTCATCATTTCTGGGCCCAGTGTCAGCAGCTCCCCATGGGTTTGATCAGGAATCCTCATAGTTCTGCCCGCAAATCTCGCCCCGCCTCCAGAACTCCGGTGTAAAACTCTGTACCATGTGTACACCTGAGGCCTTCCTTAAGCCACTCTGCTCCTCGTGGTTTTCCTCCCATCATTCTGGAGCCGTCAACATCCCCCTGCAAGTCCAACTCAAGAGGCCAGCAATTCACTGAGGTGCGACGGTTGCGAAAACTCAGAATCCAACCCCCTCCGCCCCAACCCCCCACCCCCCTCACCGGCTGATACGGCCGAGTGCAGCGCCTTAAAGACCTGTCCCCCACTTTTAATTAATTGACATACAAAAGAGCCTTAATTTAATTATGCAAACCTCTCCAGGGGATAGGTAGTTTCCGTGGAAACCACTTAAAGGTGGCCCAGGAGCCGTTTCATGTAGCCGACAAGAGGGAGAGTGGAAATGGACAGGACTCCATGCTGGGCCAGTCCTAGGCGCACACTTCAAATCTACATCGTTCTAGAATGTGGACACTTCCGAATTAGGCTGAAATCTGAAAATGAATGTTTCTTTAGTGATGGATCAATCACCAATATATCTGATACCAACATTTTTAAAACCAATATAACCTATATAGTATAACCTATACTGTTGTAACCTAGTACAATTTGCACAATTCTGTCTAATTCCGGGACACACGGAATTTCAATACCCTGTATACTGTGTACATTGTGGCATTGACAAGAAATCTCTCTTGAATCTTGAATCTTTTTGTAAGCCCAGAGTAATGAAAATACTGAGAATATATTAAAATACTGAGTAAGGGTTAAAGAGTACAAGATCTATCCTGTTTTTGGGGTGTAGTTTAATGAACACTAAGTATCCCTGGCCTTACCATGACTCTCTTTCACAGAGAATACAAAAGAGAAACAACTTACATTCTGTAAAGGGGAATCCATATGCATATAAACACAGTCACACACACACACACACACACACACACACACACACACACACACACACACACACACACACACAAATAGCTCCCTATAAACAAGAATAGATAGAGGTCTTAAAAAGATGTCATGTCACCTT
>JBBPDH010000001.1:30165320-30195548 GCA_037974565.1 Clupeocharax schoutedeni | reverse complement strand
ACACACACACACACACACACACACACACGCACACACACACACACGCACACACACACACACACACACACACACACACAAATAGCTCACTGTAAACAAGAATAGATAAAGGTCTTAAAAAGATGTCATGTCACCTTCATAGCAGCCAAAATATGCCCTGACAATGCTCGAATGCTGACAGCTTCTCATTTAACAAGGCCCTGCCGTAACTGGACCGGGCCCCTGCTCCACTACGAAGGCTGTGGGTGTGGAGAAAGGTTTATTGTGCTAATTCACTGCTACAGCGGCCCCCCACTTGTAACGGTATCACCTGCAGTCCGCACAACATCTTACCACCCCGTCCTCCCTCCCCTCTCGCACCCTCCTCTTCTGCCGCCTGCCTAATGCCGCCCAGATTTATGGAGCTTTTATTAGCCCGGTCAGGTTACTAACACTCCAGTCCAAGTTTACTGGGACACCACACCACCTCTAGCAGCTTGAGAGTAAAGACAAAAAAAGCTCATTGTTAGGTAAAATCAGTCAAGCCTACCATATCATGTCATATCAGGGGTATTGGTAAAGTCATACCACTTTAATGAAGCAAAATACTGAATGTATAAAAATGAAATGTGGTGTATGTGGTGGTAAAAAGAAATATGCATTAATAGTCAGTGTAGAGTACCTGACTGATGCAAGCTGGGACTAAATACACACACCAGTTTGGGCAAAAAAAACAATGTCTTGGCTGAGAATAGTCTCTTTGTGGAATAAGGAAGTTCTGATAGGTGGCATGTGGCTTATATTAAGTAGAAAGCAGTAATTCGAACTCATCTCTAGAGTTATTCGGTTTTCTGTTGTATTAGAAACACACTTCCCCATCCTTTAAAAACGGTGCAATCAAAGCAGTTTGCGTGAGGCCGCAAAGAATCACTTCTTGATTATTCCATAAATACCATGTCACCTGGTGCTCAAGGATAAACAGATCACACCTGCCCTTCGCACACACTGCAAACGCCTCACAAGAATGTTTGTTGCAACAATGTGTCTGTTCTGTGAAGGGCCAACTATTGGACTGTGTCTATAAAGCAACCAGGCGCCATGCTGCACATGTTCCTCAGTTGCTAGATAGGGTTTCACACATGCGCAAGGATGCAATGGGCTGCTGACAGTTTGTTTGTCTGCGTATCCATGTGCTGGTATGAAGTGGCGTTGACAAATAACTCCGCTTCACAGTCCGCAGGCTGCCAAATCTGCGCTGTGCCTACTATTTGAATGAGGACAAGACCCTCAACAATGTGAAGTACTGTATGCGGTTCAGCTCTTCCACATACTTTCAGTGAAGCAAAAGAGGTCACATACAATTCGTAGAAGGATTACTGTATTCCTATATTTGCCAATTATAAAATAGATGCACGTATTCCTTTAATGTAGGGGTGTCCAGTCTGGAACTGGAAAATGAGAGCAGGTGAGGGAGGCATTCTGACGATACTTCTGCTCTTGGATACCCACTAAAGCTTTGGTGAATTTATTATCGCCGGCTTTTTCTTAAAGACTCTAGCTCACAGCTATTTTGGAGATGCATCGACCTTTTGATTACTTTCTCGAGAATGGGCAGTAACAGTTTCTGTCGCCACACCCACCAACATAAACGCGACAAGACAGTAAGGCGTATTCTTTTCACCCACTGTAAACCCACAGCATATTACAAGACACTAGGCTGGTTTAATCAAGCTGACAGACATGAGTCTTGTTTAGAGCTGCGAAAATAGGAGTTTTATTTTCGCCTCATTTTAAATGAGCCACCTTTTTTTCCCCCTTTTACTAGAACCCCACAGATGACCATAAACATCTTACGAGGCTTGTTTCGAATTTCACAGGTGGCGTGGATCCTGTGAGCCGTCTGCAGCTGTTTTACAGGAAAGCGCGTGCAAAGCAATCAGGCCACCAGCAAGTTGAGGCTCTTTAAAAAATTAATCAATCGAACGTGGCCAGAGACTTCTGATGTCAGTTGCCATGCGCCACCAAAAGAAGAGGAAGGTCATGAAAAGGAAGAAGAAAAAGACAAGGCTGGTACGGAGTTAAGACGGTAAAGATCATCATAGGCTTTACTAACTGACACCCTTTAAACCAGAAAAGGTCCTGTGCATTGAGGGACGCAACCACAATTATGACAGAGAATAAGATGCTTTTATCCAGGGTAGAGTGCTGATTAGGCTGTTAAAGTGAGCATGCCGCCAACAATGCATTTTTTGTCTGCAGTATAACTAAGCATGGGTCACTGCATATTTAGCCTAAATGACAAAACCCATTCCAGAGTCATTTGAGACTGCTTTGTATTTATATAATTAATTAATTAATTGTCATGCCATCCTAACATGCCTAAATGTTACTTGACATGTTACATCTTACAGTGGATATAAGTACATCCTTATAACCAGAGTATGGTCTTATTGATGATAATTATGAAAGCAGATGACAAGTAAAAGTCCATTGAACAGAGGACAACTGCTCCGTCATTACAAGAACATGCTCATTAGTGTTGTTCTTGAATAGGCATAACTTCGAACAGTAAGTGTAACACAGTACCTAAAACTTACTACCACTTTAAACCAACAAAAATTAATAAATTTAAAAAAATGAGAGGTTAACTGGGGGAAACATTGTAAGTATGTGGGCTCACACTGAATACTGAGGGAGGTACTGCATTGGTTTTTAGTTCACACATGCTTTCCATTACTACCTCATTTAAAAGAGTCAATTAGGATGCATTGCACTGTATTCCATCTATCCCACTATCTTTCCATCTGTCTACATATCCACTAGGGCTGCAACGTGCGATATGCGATGATGGAGTTGAGTGCTGCGTGTTGATAAGTGAGTAAAAACTTAGCCTTTATAGTGTCAATGTTTTTCTGCTGGTAACAGCGACTCCAGACTCTGACTAGTCTATACAGAAAAAAATGAAATGATTTTTTTTTTTTTTTTTTAAGAATTTACTGAAACAGAGCAAAGCCTCCCATAAAATATTTGAATCATTGAACAAAAAAACTGACCATTTTAAATCTTAAATAAATGCAGACATAATTTAAATTATAGTATAAGTACTTAGCCAGAAAAAAATAGCAAAAGGAACAATCCATAACAGCAGCACAGTGGTTTTTCCCCTCTTCTCTGTGGCACTGGGTTAAGAGTTTTGGAAAAACACCATTTATTGCAGTTCAGTCAGTCTTTCATGATATTTATATTGCACATATTGATATCGCGATGCCGGTAAATTTGCGATATATTGTGCAGCCCTAATATCCATCTATCCATGTATCCAAGCAGGACTGCAGCTGAGAGCTATGTGCAAACAAAGCTGACAGTGCACCTTCTACTGCATGAGTTCACTAGCATGGCCTATAAGCCTTCACCACCACCCCCCCTCAATCCCGCACCTTCGGAAAGGATTTCAATCAAGCTAGGAGTTAAGCCGCCAGATTACCGGTTTACTGTAAAAAGGAAATAGGAGGTTTCCAGGGAAGACACAGTTAACTTCACATGGTCGTTCAGGAAAGGGCCTAAAAACTTAAGGGCAACGTGTAAATGTTTAATTATGTATCTAGTTCAAATAAGCAAATGGAACGTGCAACACTGTATTTTACTGTTATCATAATGTGCTTTTATGCATGAACATATTGTAATTAATAGCTGCACTGTAATAACATTGCCCCATGTGAATGAGAGGATAGTGTGTAGTTATCATTATAAAAATACAAAAACACACAAAACATAGACTAGTCTATGTCATGTTATTTAATACAAATAAATAAAATCAGGGACTCCTGATTGTGAATCATGTGGCTTCATTGTCTTAGATTAAAATTATTTATCAGGGCACCTATCATTTGACTGTTAATATCGGTTCAGCCTGAGAAAGCCTATAGAGTTGTAATATGTACCTAAGAAAGTCAGAAATATTAGCAGTTATAGTGGCACCAGTTAAAACTTCCTGTGCATGACATTTATTCAAAAGAGCATGTTTACCAACAGAAGACACAAAACAGAAAAACTTCAGCATTTCTGAGACCCAGTCTTTCTTTTATTATGTTTTGTTTGGGTGTTTTCCACAGGAGGAGTATTCAGAAGCTGCCTTATTCTGGAGTTCTTCTGCTCCAGCACTATGCATGCCTTTATTAGGCGCAAACTGTGCTGCTCCAGCAGAGAAGAAAACAAAGTGCATGGTGAGAGCCAAGACTCAGTGCTGTGTGGGGGACACCCCCATTCTGAGAGGAAGAGAGGAGTGCTGGCTGCAAAACCGCCAGAGTTTCCACATCAGATGCAAATGGGCCAGGAACAAATGAACATGGCCAAGCAACTGGACTGCTGGTTGCCAGATCCCCTGAGTCCTGCACGAATTAGTTATTAAATCTTGACTGGGAAAGAGAGTAAAAACAGAGAGAGAGAGAGAGAGAGAGAGAGAGAGGGAGAGAGAGAGGATGGCATGGGGGTGTTAGACACTGTCATCTCAATCTCCTTTCTAATCCAATGAGAATTTATTTTCACCGTCGCTGTAAATGCAGCCCACTAAGCTGTGGAACAAGTGCACTCTGTGGTGCACTTCATGCATAAAATAGGAATTTCTATTTATTTTTCTGATGTTCAAAGCCGTTAGGCTCCCTATTGTTCACTCAAACACAATCACTCTACACCCCTCGCGGATATATGTGTGTTTTTCTGCCATAACGTAATTACAGAGTGAGGCAAATATTGACGACATTTGTCTTGTGTGTCTCTGTGTGTTCAGATGTTTCCTGCAGACCTGTTCAGAATTCCTGGCGGGGTCTCTAGCACCGTGAGTGGGCAGCTGTAGAAGTTAAATATCGGAACGCTGTGCTTTGAATTTGTGGACATCGGAGCCGGCTGCTTTGAATTTTCTGAGTGTGTTGTGAAAGATTTCTGCTCGTGCTCGGCTTAGCCCTCAGTGAGGATTTGCATCCTGTGAAAATGTGCTGACCACCGTCGAGTAAACAGACGTGACCATCTTGACAAACAAGTTTAGGGTGTGTGTGTGTGTGTGTGTGTGTGTATTTATGAAGGCCGTTAACTATTTATTTTGAATTAGAGAACACCTTTTAGCCCCAAATAACTACAGCAGAAAACCAGTTAAAGGGAGCTCCACTGATCTTAAAGAGCCAGCTTTACTGAAAACATTGCTATTCTCTAAACTGACGCGGAAATGTATAAAATAAAAAACAAACTGACAGTTATACTTGCTCTTGCTCTGTGTCTTTCCTACTTTTTCCCCTGAAAGAGCAGATTCTATACCTGCATGAGACGCTCCTTTAGTCCACCACACCCTACACACTCACACACACACACACACACACACACACACAAACACACACCTTAATAAAGAGTCATCCGAACAAGCTCATTTATTTTCCCGAAAATTAACTCACTTTCAGTCCTGATTAATGATTTTAATCTAAATGAATCAAATTAAAAATTGAAAATTATATTTCCAAAGCCCACATAAAGGGGGGGGGGGGGACAAGAAAAAAAGAAGACCATTCCCAGTTAACAAATGAGCCTTCACATATTAAAAGATGACCAGAAGGAGAGGGGGGACTCTAATGAAATGTGTCTAGAGTTCCTACCCCCAGTGATACAGCTGAGAATGATCCCACTGGAGAAAAAAAAAACCCTCATTTAAATCCACAGAGAATTGCCAAGTTATCTTCTTTTCGTAATTATTATGTCAAG
Source organism: Clupeocharax schoutedeni (assembly GCA_037974565.1). Taxonomy (NCBI): domain Eukaryota; kingdom Metazoa; phylum Chordata; class Actinopteri; order Characiformes; family Alestidae; genus Clupeocharax; species Clupeocharax schoutedeni. The sequence goes on along the minus strand of JBBPDH010000001.1, from coordinate 30,189,827 downwards.
CTCTGTCCATAACCTGCTTTGAATAAGAGATATGGATATCCCCTTTACCAAATGCAGACACACACACACACACACACACACACACACACACACACACACACACACACACGAAGACTAGTGTACAAACTCCACACTGACTGGCCTGTTCCTCGATGGGGCGTCAATGGTGAGCTGTCAAACGCTCAGGCAACTTAATAGATAAAGTGATGAACGGCAATCATTTCGGCTGCGGGAACATTGCTGAGAGCCGATATGTGGATGCTGTTTGATCGGATCACCATTGGATTTCTCCCACTTCAAACAGTTTCGGACTGCTCCTACTGGATACAAAAGGATCTGTGCTGAGCGGATATCGATAGATTCAGGCGTTTGTTGCAAGGGCGAAACAAACAAAAACAAAAATCAGATGAAGAACTACACACACACACACACACACACACACACACACACACACACACACACAGCTGTGGGTCTTTAACCAGTTCTTGCAAGCTGGACAGTGATTCAGAATCAGAATCAGAGGACTTTATTTATCCCGGAGGAAATTGTTCAGGGTTATTATGAGACTATAAGGCAAAGTTGTAGCATTCAGGGCCTTTTTATGAAGGGCCAGCCTTATTTGGCAGAAATTCTGGAGCCTGAAATTCTGAAAGGGCCATTAAGCTGTGCTGGAGTGACAAGTAAATAATTGAAATGTTGAAATTCATAACTGGAAACATGCTGCTATCTAATGGTCTTCTCTGACCACACAAACACACACACGTGCAGCTGTGCCTGGCTCTTCCAGCAGCCGAGCTGTCCTCACAGACTGGACTATGGCAGTGGTTTTATGGTAATTGAGGCGGTTATACGAGGCGACCACGGACGGCTCCTTTCTTTCACCGCGCCTTCAAGAGGAATAAGCAGGCGTTATCTTCGGGCTGACAGAGCCTCCCAATTGTTGACTCAATAATACAAGAGCTCTCTTATCGGGGCTCTGAGGTGACTGATTGGCAGGCCGATATGTTTAGACAATATGGGGTATTCAAACTGCATTCACCCAGGGCCCTGCACTCCACCTGCAAGAGAGTGGAGTGGGGAAAGGAGGGTGCGGAGAATGGAAGAATTAACAATGTGCAATAGACTGAGTTTGTTTAAACATTTCTACACTCTCTGTTTGGATTTAAACGGGACTCAGCCACTCAAACACGACCTCTATGTCTTTATCAGGAATGACAAGATAAACAAGGACACAAGGAAGGAGAGGGCTCCGTTATTATTAGAAATGTCTTTTCCAAAATGCTCTATATCCATCTGTAAAAGATTTGGACATACAGAGGTTTGGGAAAAAGATGATAATTAGATCATTAGATGATATATGTGTGTGTATAGGTGTATAATGCACTATATTGACACTATACACTTTTGACAATATACAAAAACAGCTCATAATAAAGTGAAATGCACAAAAATGTATCATGGCAATTATATTGCTACTAAATGGTGAACAGAACTACACTAAAAGGCTCATTTAAAATTGCACCTTTCTGCAAAATCAGTCTTGTAAAGGGGATTGTAGATGCCCATTGTAAAATCTGCAGTCCTAGCGCATGTATGGACAAAAACCCTAGGTCCTACATAACAGTGCAGTATTGGCGCATGGTTTGAGTAAAGGATTAAAACAAGAGACATGACCCAATGGTGGTCAAATTCTGACAAACAGTGAGGTGTTAAAAGCAGATGGCCACTGGGGGGAGGGGGCGTCCAGCAGCGGCCGGCACCGTGGCCTCTTAAGGATGTGATTTGTGCTGTGATTTGGCCTGACGCTGGACTCGATGAGAGCAGATCAGTGAGGTGTGGGCTGTGGGCAGGTGGCCGCTGGCTACTGTGGCTCCCCCAGCCATTCCATTAAAGGCGAGATGGAGTGCCTTCCTTCCCCCCCCCCCAGATACACTTCCACATCAAACGGAGCAAATGAGACGATGCTCCTGCTGCAAAATGAGCCTCCTATCTGTCAAAGTACAATGTAATTTTAGGTTCTGATGCAACAGACTCCTGCTCTGTCTTGTTCCCTGTCTCTTGTGCTGCTGCCTGTTTGATAACTGTTTCTAATTAAGTCTGGTTGTGTGTGTGGAGTGAATATACACAACGGATCCATCATGGCATAGTTGCTCCATTAATATAATTAGCATTAGTGCTAATCAGCGACTGTGACCTAATTTCCGTTAGGCTAATGTTGGGCACAGTTTCAGTTTTTATTCCTCCAACACCTCTAATGCCATAGTGTTCTCTCCCTCACTCTCCCTCTCTCTCACACACGCTGTCCCTGGTGTCCCAAGTACGCTCTGATCCTAACCCATTAGTGGATGTGAACTGCTTGTTGAAGTGTACACTTGAGAAAGGGTTCTATTAAGAAACAGCAACATTCACAAGTAAAATCTTCAAACTTGTTTTGGGCAACTGCAGTTCTGTCCTAAAGGCTGATATTTATAGCAGATTCAAAAGTGTATGCATGTGTGTGTGTGTGTGTGTGTGTGTGTGTGTGTGTGAGTGAGTGCACATACCGGGGTTAGGTTACTATTATGGCTGAGGGGTGAGCTGCTTAGTGAGCTGTATGCCTGCATTAACGGGGCCTCTCTCTGCCTCAACAATTCCTTGCCACTAAATGATCTAATTAAAGTCTCATCAGTCGTGCGTCTCAGGCCAAGCTTCTCAACTTTGTGCGCGCGCACACACACACACACACACACACACACAAACACACACACACACACACAAACACACACACACACACACACACACACATACACACACACACAAACACACACAAACACACACACACACACACACACACAAACACACACACACACCCACACACACACACACATACCAGTACTCTCTATGCAGAGCAGTCTAAGGCTAAGGCTTGAGTGAAAGGAAGCAGACAAAAGCTAACAACTAATACAAAGTAGCAGAAATGCTACTTGACATTCATAATCATTTCAGTCTAATAGGAACTGAAAAATACGGAAAAGAACTTGCATAAACATTCAATACATTTATCAACACTGAAAAATACTCAGTCACCATGAACATGGCTTTTTTGTGACAGGTCATAGTCTATCAGGAGCTGTGAGATTGCAATTGCATGGGCCTTCAAACAGGAGGTCCAGTGCTGGCAGGCAGCTGAGTGACACTGGCTGTCTGGCTGATGGAGGGCGATTGCATTGGCAGGCCCTGGAGCAGCGGACTGTGTGTGAGCGTGTATGTGTGTGGTGGGGGACTAGTCACAAGGAGAGAGAGAGTAGCGGGTTAGTGCTAGGGGGTGGACCACTTTGGTTAATATGAAGTAGGGGAAAGGCTGATGGGGTTGTGTTGAGGTGGGAGTAGTACACCTGCAGGCTGATATTGGCCTAACTATGGGGTGGGAAATGGGTAATTGCGGTTACTCTGTGCCGTGTGCCTGCTGAACTTTTTAGACGATGCCATCAGTTCCTGTATGAGCGTCGACAACTATTGATTGCCACATTAAAGGTTGCTTCCAATAGTGTGGTTTAGATTAAATGTCGTCAACCTAATTTGTTAGACACACTAGTTTTTAGGATGTAACGAGGGGTCTGGCATTTCCTGACTCCTTTCAGCATTGTAAAGAACACTTCTGTGTGTACATTATAGTAACCCCACCCCCTAAAACAAAACAGACAGCATCCAATTAAAGTAATCAATTTAAAAGATACAAATGAGCCCCTAGCAATAGGCTGCCATTAACTGTCTATGGTCTAATTGCATCGGTGGACAAAGGATGTCTCAACTAATAGTCATATCATTCAACCACAGATTACTATTCAGCAACAATAAGGTAGTGACACCAAGGTGTGTGTGTGTGTGTGTGTGTGTCTGTCTGTCTGTCAGTGTGCGTATACATGTTTGGGTGTGGATTAAACAAGCACTATGTGTGGGGAAAAAAACAGAGTGTGCAGTGGAGTGACGAGGGTATGACCCACCAAAATCAGCCTTCTAATTCTTCCTCTAAAGAACCTTCACATGTCAGTCAACTTCCAGGCTCCAGCCGGCTCTGCAGAGGACTGACAGGTGTACAGGGGGCACAGTAACACTGTGTGTGTGTGTGTGTGTGTGTGTCCGTGCTTATCAGTAAGCAAGTGATACTTGTCATGGGTTAGCTATAACTGTTAAGAGTTTGCAGTGCCATTTTCTTTGGATGCCGTGTACCTACACAAAGCCAATGTGAAACGCGGCCAAAAATTGTAGGAGCAGCCTTTAACAGATAATGAATAATTATATCTCTATGTAAACAGAAATTATCTGTCAGTTTACAGCGAAAATGGAGCAAAGGAAAATTAAAGAGATATCCTGCTTCAGAGGCCGATAGCTGTGGGGATGTAGTGGTGATAGATGAACACACTGCATCAAATTAAACAGGTCGTCCCAACACTATTTTTGGATGAGAAATTAGCAGGTGTCCGATGACGTGCCTTGTGGAGAAGCAACTCTGCATATAAATGCATTTATAATGCTTTGTTTAATGCCTGTGACCTATTTAAGTGCAAATTACACAACTGCTACTGTGCACACCGTCATTTGAAACGAACAGAACTGTGTTTGCGGACTTATAAAGAGATGCTGCAACAAAGTGAATTAGCTGAGTTTCATTAATGCAAGGTAAGGGCCTTGTGTAGTATATATTTTAAAGTCAAGTTGCTGGTTACTAGTGTGTGTCATCATGACTGCAGGAATGCTCTGCCTCAGAGCTGCCTGCTTGCCTGCCAGCCCCTGCCATTCCCAGATTGCTATTATCTAGGCTCTCAAAGCCAGCAGGTCCACACCGAGCCAAATTTAGCCTGCACATTACCCCCAAGGCCTCTAGTAGTGTGGCCTGCCACTCCAAACTCTTCCTCTGCAGTCCATGTCTTCCCTCTCCTCTTCAATCACTCTAGTCCACGTAAAGATTGTTAAAGGGTGTGATGATATATATCATGTGCCTACAGAGATTGTGTGCATGTACGTTTATTTGTGTATGTTTGGCCAAGGTGCTCTGGCTAAGCGAAGATAAGCCAAACAGAAAGGCAAATGCTTTTTGAGCTATTCTGCATAGCAGAAGGCTGTGATCAGGTCATGGCGTGGCCGCCAGCACCAATCCGGACACAGAGGAATAGGGACAAGGCTCTGGGCGCCAGCTGTGCATGCGGGCTGGCCACTGCCAAAAGCGCCATCCCCGCCCCCATAACCAAATTAGCCCGGCCGGCTGGAAAAGTGCAGTCTGTGGGACCCAGCGTGGGCCCCCACTATGCAAAGAACTGGAGTCTGTAGGCAGCAGTGCAGAACTGGACATGCAGGAGAGCCCTGTCTGGCTGGCATCTTCACGCTCAGTAAGGAAAATTGCTCACAAATTACCAAAACAAAGCAGAAGGAGGCAGCCGTGGTGGGCTAGCATAGGCAAATCCAGTGCTGGGCAGTTGTGGTCTGCAAAGAGTATTGGTTAAGAAGCATATGACATCTCCACAGACAATGCAGGGGAACCGTTGCATTGACATCGCAGACAGGAAGGTGTGTGGCTAGTCAGTAGATGCTGAACAAAGTAATCATCTCTGCAGGGGGCATTTTTCAGGGAGGCACTATCCAGAGCAAGACCTGATAGATACACAGAAATCCTGGAAGTTATCCAGGATCTATTTGGGAGTCACTCAATCAGAAGCTGCCATGGTTGCTCTAGGAGCTTATAGCAGGCTGGAGCTAGGATGCATTCACCAAGCTGCGTGCATTTATTCTGGTCCACTGGGACCACTTGGCAGGAGAGATAGCCCTTGACTATCTCTCTGACACTGTGCCACGCTATCGTTTACTAAACTGTCACGACTGGTGTTTAGACAACCATGGTCTTTCCCTATACGGCACAGCCAGTTTTCTGAAACACTTTTACAAGCAAAGTGTGTTTCTGGAGTCTGCTCAAAAGCATCAGGAATTATGGCATGACAAGATTTTTGCAGGCAACAGTCTGCCTCAATTAAGAGCAAGAGTGTCAGGAAGGATAACCCAGTCCCTGGCTTGCTCTCCTTCCCTGGGGCGGTGAGGAGAGAGACCTCCAGTGGTCCCTCTGCCTGGTTCTAAAGGATCAGAAGCGAGAAAAGCACTAAACAGAGGTGGAGAAACTCCCAAAGTCAGCAGCCTGGGGAAATCTTCTCTTTCTGGCTCTGGTTCCCCTTTCTTTGCGTCTCGCGCAGGGACTTCCACCAATCCCCCTGACGGCTTTATTCAAATGCTTTAAGAGGTCATTTAGTTGGGGATCGCACACACTGGGAGAAAGAGAGAGAATGAAGAGATCCGGGGAAGAGGGATTGGAGAAAAAGTGAAAGGGAGAGTGAGGAAGAGGAGCAGAGGGTATTTTAGCGCTGCAAAAGCTTCTGCCACCTCAGCCGAGATGCATTGTAGGAAACGCACGAAGCTGACCTTTCTCTCGCCGCCGAGAAAAAAAGAATTCTCAGCAATTAAGTAGGAGTTAATGCCCTAATTATGTGTGCCGGTTTAGGCGGTGCCAGAGGGGATCTCCGAAATAGCAAAAAAGGCGGTTTGGATTGGTGGGGGCATCTCCAGCTGTTTAAGTCCCGTACTCAACCTGTGCACAGAACATGCTCTGGGTTTTAAAGAGGTCAGAGACAAAGAGCAAAAAGTACTGTATTTGTTAGGATGCACAAAATGATATCCCATATCAAACGGCACCACCAGGCCCCTGCTTCATTCAAGCTGGGAGCAGGGGCATCTCTTATACTGACTACTGCTGTTTGTTTAGTGGCAGGTATTCTCTCAGCCTTGGAGAGACACCAAGGTTTGGATGGCCAGCATTGCTTTTTGTTCAACAACCTAATTTACACTAGCTGGATCACAAGATGGCAGGTAGATGGCAACTATAACAGTTAAATAATGGGTGCTCTTGCACAGTAACTGCAAAACCAACACGCTATATAAAAAATAGAATTGCCAAAGCTGGCATTTAGAAACAAAGAAAAAAAGCGCTATCTAGGAATAAAGTAGGACAGAATGACTGCATAATGATATCACCCCCTAGAGAGCCCTCTTTAAGACAGAGGCTCTCTATTTCGGGGAAGCAGAGGTGGGGGAGTGTGATGGGTAGAGGGTGGTCTCAGACGGGTCCTCTCCTCGGGTTCTAAATGAATGGCGGCGTTGCATAATCCAGCTAGCCTCGCTGCTGACAGCACAATGATTTATGCCCTCCGTCAGAGGGAGAGAAGAGCGCAAGAGTGAGACATGGGCAGTGGTGGAAGGGACAGGGTGCGTGAGTATGGGAGAGAGTGGGGGAGAGGGAGAGAGGGATCTAAAGAGAGAAGAAGACAGGGGAGATAAAACGGAGAGATGGTGTGAGAACACAAAACAGTGGCAGAAGAGGGGAGGAGGTGAGACAGATGCACTCCAAGGAACTCCTGACGAGACAGTCTGTCTCTCTGTGTCTTTCTCTCTGGCCTCACACGCTACTTCACTCTGAAAGACACTCGGGATGACTTAAGTCTGACAGCTCGCAGTCATCACCATTAGAGCTAACCGCTTTGCACCACAGAGAAATGTAAAGTAATAAAAGGTTGAGCGGCAAAAAATCTGAAACGGCATCTTAATCTTAACCCGACTGACTGAACTGTCTTCTCTCTGTCACACTGCTGTCCTGTCACATTGCTGTTATTTAATGGAAAGAATAACTAATTTAAGATTTAGTGAATGGGAGAACGGAAGGTTCTGTATATCCTTGTGGTTGTATCCAGTTACATTTATGCAAACTAAACCCATTACTGGGAAATTATTGGGAACGCAATTAAAATTGGCTAAGACCTAACCCTTTATTCAAAAGCACAGAACATATGTTTGGGTATAGTATTAACATATAGCTCTTACGGAGCCACTGTTAAACCAGCATATTTGGCAAACTACATCTTTAAAAGAGACTGAAAGACCCAATTTTAGGATATCACAGCTCTTCAACACTCTCTCCCCAAACACAGATCTGTAAGAATATTTGTTGGTGAGAGAGAGAGAGAAAAAAAAACATCATAGGTGCCTCAGCCCCATTCATATATAGCAAGTCTGTCTGATTTGCTTCCACGCCAGCTTGCCTCCCCAGAGAGATGGTCTAGCAGAGAGAGTATGTGCTGTCAGAATCCCAAACTGAGGCCTTCGTTAGGACTGCTGCTTGCTACAACACCAGCAAATAATTGGAGATGTCTAATTGCCTACTTCAGGAATTAGGTGTTACATATTCGAAAGGTGCATCCCATCGCTGCCACTCTGCGCTTCTATTCTCTCTCTCTCTCTCTCTCTGTGTGCCTGCTGAGAGTACAGCGATGTGTGTGCACATTCAACAGAGAGAAAGGAAACAGTTGCACCAGGGAGAGCTGGAGGTAACGCCTGTGTTATATCATGAAGAATGTAGTGCTTTGCTATTCCCAAAGGAAGTGACAAATGAATGTTAGAAGCTTTCGAGAAAAACGGGCAAGTGTGCTGTAGTAATGCCATGGTAGCACGTATGTGGAAGATGTGCTTAAGTAGCCAAAACTACATTATGTAGTGTTGCGCGGTGACAACTGCGAGGTGAAGCACATTATTCAGGAAGAAACAGAAAGAGCAAAAAAGAGAGAAAGATGTAAGAGACATATTAGGCTTTCTCTAGAGGAGCACATCCATCTGGGGGGGGGGCAGACATGAAGGATGAGTGTCCTGCATCATCATCATCATCGCCGCCATTCCTGCACACCTATTCCAGAGAGAGAACATTCTGCTCAACCTGGGAGGAGGTGCTGTGACACGGATGCAGGCTTCTGTGCTCACTGTGGGTTTAAGTCTCTGTGGTAATAAGTGCATCTGCTGCACATTTCCACATTATGAACCGCTATTCTGAGGATATTATTTTGATATGAAGTATCCACTCTAAAATAGTGGCCACAACTCTGTAGTTGCTTTAGCTTTAGCATTTAGCAGGTTAGTGGCGACTCTTCTCGAGGCTCTTGAGCATGTCTCGGCCTGTCTGTGCACCCGTGGATGTAATTTTACAGCTGGGTGACTGGAGGTAGCCACACAGCAGGTGGCTAGCCCTGAGGGTCAGACAGAGAGGTAGTCGGAGGCAGCAATTTCCTTGTTGCTAGAAAGTGTGTGTGTGTGTGTGTGTGTGTTCGGGGCCCTGTAACCTGGCTAAAGTGTGGACCCAATAGTGAGTTTTGAGCTGCAGTTTCCTTGTGCATATGAATGAGTTTGTGTGTGTGTGCAGGCATTTCACTTCTTCTCCAACCCAGAAGAGTGCAGGCTTTGTGATTTGGGGAGCCCTGTGGGGCTTGTTTCAGTAAGTTAAGGGATTTCATCAAAACCTTGTGTGTGTGTGTGTGTGTGTGTGTGTGGGATGGGAAGGAATCCAGTTTGATCTGGATTACTGATCTTTTCCCCAACCCTGAATCTCTCCCTGGGGTGACAGGGCTAATTTCAGACCCATCTTCCGCTACAGCAAGCTGCTGGCCATTGCTAAGGTCCCAACCCCCCGCAAGCCCCCGTAAGCTTAAGTCTTTCGGTACTTATCCTGCTACGGCCACTGACATGTCGACGCAACCACAGCTAGCCAGCCACAATGAGCATCCACTAGCAAACTTGTAAGAGTCTGAGAAGACAGGTGAAGCAGCTCATTAGAAGCAACAAACTTTCAATTTAATCTACCTTCAAAAACAGTGATGGTGCCGTTTATGTTCCAATATGTCCAAAGTATAAAAAAAAGGAACAAAAAAGGAATCACACTGGCAATACAAATGGTCTATATAAACAGCTGTGAGATACAATCATGCTTTTAGTGGCGTTTTCCCTTTCTTTCACATTAGGATACTATGTTTTCAGGAGAAGAGTGAAAATCCGAAAAACTGATGAATCAATTTTCCAAATGACCCTTATTCATATGTAGAGGGAGACCTCAGTATTAAATTCAAGCACTTTACAACAAATGGCCATGCCATAGGGTGCCATTTTGATGTATGTGTGTATGGGTGGCTAGGAGCAAGAACAAAAGGCTGCTATTTGTCTGCATGCTCATGGGGGAAGGTGCCATATCAAACATGCAGCTACATCCTTCAGAGCCTTCTGAAAACGGGCCCCTACGTATCAATTACCTACCTGTCACCAGCACCAGTCGCATAGGCAAATCGGCCTGCGTAAAGCAACAGTAGCGCTGAATGGGATTGCTGTGAGTGTGTGTCCACGCGGTGGGTAAGGGTGAGGATGTGAAAGAGCAACATTTCAGATGCATATATGGACAAATGAGCAGCCACCATTCAAATTAGACGTACAGAGACAAATGCATGTATGCAGGATTGAGAAAACACACACAAATGTGAACCTGTGGGGTATTTGCGCCTGCTGTTACTCCCTAGCTGTGTTGCTTTGGTATAATGTGAGCTGACCGTTAAGGTCTACATGAGGCAAGCTTGCTGCAGGCTTGTGTGTGTGTGTTTCCAAGCGAGTGTGTGTGTACTTGTGTGTCTCTCTGAATAAGGAGCAGCCTACCTGATCATGACTTAAAGGGAAAGGATGTTTGTGCGTACACACGGGCAACACTGAAGCGCACATACACGCTTTCGCCTCGCCTGTGGCTCTGCACTGAGACTATGAGGCCTGTCAGCACCTCCACACACACCTGCACATTTCAAACAGGTCCTATTTTGTGAGTGACAGAAGCAGAGCCTTCCCTTCACAATCTTTCTCATCTCCCCTCACCGCATGTATGACGGCAATCCGCTCGGAAGCAGACAGAACATTCCATGTCCACTCCAATGAGAACAAGAGAACGAACGGGAGATAGGGAAGAGAGGAGAAAGGAGCAAGAGGAGAATAGCAGCATGGAGTGGACCAGTAGAATATTTGTAGCTGTCTACCTCGATAAACCCTCATAAACACTCTTAAAAATAAAGGTGTTCTTTGAAGTGACACCTCCTACCTCTTTTGGTTCTCTAGAGAACCTATCAATTTAGTTTCAACTGAATTCTTTAAAGAAATACCCACTTAATGTGGTTCTTCCATAGCACATGTCTACACCGCAAAAATGACATCCTGGAAACTGACATCATCTTAAATGGAGTGTGCATGTATAATTTTTGGCACGTTAAGATTGTTTTAAGTCTAAATACAAGACAATACAAGTGATATCTCAGTATCTACTCCGATTATTTTGAAGGTTTAAAAATATATGGTTTAAGGAATAATAATAATACATTTTATTTCTAATGCACTTTCCATTTAAAAACCATCTCAAAGTGCTACAGAGAAAATTAGTAGCAAATAAAAAAAGGAACACATTCTCTTGCCTAAATGCTACTTTTTACTTGGCTTTGTTTTTTTTTTAACTCCTGTAATCCACAGATTGTATGTTGTATGTGCAGTGAAATGTATCAGCAGAGACTTTTTTAGCACATAGGTGAAAGGCATGCACAAACCCACAATATCGGCGTGTGTGTTTTCTGAGAAAGCACCGGCCGAGGCATTTCCACAGGAGACCACCCGCTCCAACATAACTGCTTGTCCGTTCAGTAGAGCTCAGAGAACATGCCTTGGAGGCTGACTCTCTAAATAAGAAGCATGCTTGTTAGTTAAGAGTGGGCCGAAGGGGCCGAGGCCAAAGCTGCCATCCAGCTGACAAGGACTGACCTGAAGGCAAGTTACTGGCCAGCTCTTCACTTTCAACCTTGACTCCTAGACCTGCTCCACTTTTGTTTTTATTTTCTCTATGGGCTTTTGTTCCCCACTGAATTAACAGTTTTCTTACCTGTGAGCTCTGAATGAAAACAAAGGGAAAAAAAGAGTTTTTTTTTTCTTCACTTTTTCACTTCGTTTCACCAATTCTCTCTCTCACCTTCTCGCATCATCCCCACAGTGAGACACTTCATGAAGCGGCAGGCTTGGCAGGACTTCCGTCGGCGCTTGGTGATCTCACATTCGTTGGTGGCGGGACAACTGTACTCAATGTTTCCTGTGGCCAGGCATGTAGAGAGAAAAGAAGAGGAGAGTGTTTAATGACTGCTAAGAAAGGTCCGTAATCTGCTGTAGAACATTTTCATAGTCCAGTGCCAATGACTCCCAGTTCCATCCCTAATCTAAAACACAGGATTCAGTTGATCATGGTTTCCCCAGGTAACACGAATCCTACATGAGCTGAATAGAACTTTCCAGGAGAAAAAAAAAAAATCAGATGACTAAAGAAGAAATAAATGAAATCTGGTCAAATGTGATTCATGTTTAATCTGTAATCTGTAGATAGTTTATATAGGAAACCCTTCAGTACTGATTTACAGGTAAAAAAAAATCTTAGAGCACCGTGAAGCAGTATTTTCCATATATCCATTGTATTTCCTCACATTTGTCTGATAAAAAAAAGCAGAGAATCTAAGTTCCTTAGCCTGTCCACTCTCTGAAGAAAAGCAAAATCATTAGCCTGAGCCTTATTTGCCACGTTTCTGGTCATGGACAATTTGAAATGGAACATTATTGTTTGTCAAGCAAAAGAAAACAGATAAAGCAACAAGTAGAAATCTGTGCGTTTTGATAATTATGAAGGCCAGCTTAAAAAGAAATAATACACAGGACTAAGCAAATTATTAGTACTGTGTGAAGATTTGTTCAATATTACTAACTATTAGGTATTAGACCAGAGGTTCTCAAAAAGGCCTCCCAGAACATCCACATTTTTTTCCTATATCAAATCACAATACACAAGCATTAAGCAACACTTCAGACTGGCTGAGGTGCTTTAAAGCAGTAGTTGCCAAACCAGATGTTTCCCCTGCCCTCCAAAATATCTAATTCAACTTCTCAGCTAATTAATAACCTTTCCTGGCTTGAAGTAGATGTGTTAGAGGAGGAAAACCTATGCAGTAGGTATTTTTGGGAGGTTTTTTTTTAAAAATCTGGACAATCTTTTTTGTTAGATAATAGGTCAAGGCAGTGCTTTTAGGACACACGTTACACTCTCTCTCCTGCAATCCCACTCTCTCAAATACACAGGCTCAACCATGAACGAACACACACACACACAAACACACACTCACTCCCACACACATACATGCAATTAACATGGGCCCCGCCTGGGACCTTCTCACTGATGAAATATTTCAGAGTTAATCAGACTTTGTAAACACTGATTTGTATTGACTTCTCTTCTGTGAACTGATGTTTCCTCATTAAAAAGCAGATTAGCAGTGTGAGCAGGGGGACTGAATGCTCGAGACTGCTAATTCAACAGGAAACAGTATTTAAAGTATGCATGTCCATTAGACTAAGGTCCAATACTCATTAGTCAGGTAATCACCAGGTCCCATTAGACTCTTTGGATTGGGCACATCATGTGTGCATGTGTGTTTGTAGGTGGCGAGTGTGTGTGAACTGGAGATGCACGTTTAGGTGGTAGGCAACTCAGGGGGACCGAGCAGCTGAGTCTGTTTAAGGGGGGAAAAATCCTTACCAATCTGTGTAAGCCTTCCTTATGTTGCTGCATGTCAATAGCCCAAGAGCTGTGTCCTGGATATCAACACTGCAGAGAAAGCTACATTATGTGTGCCTGTGTGTGCGTGCCTGTGTGTGTGTGTGTGTGTGTGTATGTTTTGTGCATGGGCCGAAGAGCTGCCAGAACCATGCAACGTGATTTGAGTAAGGTGGCAGTCGATTAGTGCAGTGCCCATTGTCTATCACTCAGGAGCCTGCCGAGAGGCTTCAAACGTGTTTAAAACAGAGTCCTGGGCGCTTTGCCTGTCTTCATACCACACGCCACACTCCCATCACTCATCAATCTGAGTCAAACGCCAGTGGAGTTCATTACCGACTCATGTCCAAACTGTGGCCTTGGACTGACCTTATGCCGCCCCCCCTCTCCCACGGCTGTATGGGGAGAGGAAACTAAGAGAGAAGCTTTCATAGGCAGGAAACAGCTCTACAAGCTGATATTCATTGTGGACCACTCTCTCTCTCACCTAGCTCTGAGTGGCTCAATTGGGAAGTGATAGATGCAGGTTGTCAGGTGGCATTGGAGGGGTGCCACTTCTACACCAGCTGCCAGAGTGGCCACAGTGGCCATGCCATCGTCCTCCACACTCCTCACCTCAAACCTAGCCGTAGCTCCCGACACCCATACACTCCCCTCCACACCCCCCTCATCCAAAACCAGTCAGCCTGGAAGTCAATAAACACCCAGCTGGATCAGGCAGGTTTGGAAATTACCAAGAGTTTCATTGGCTAATGGGATGAAACATACCAATATGTCAAATTTCCAGCATCAGAGGGCCAGGCTTGTCCTCAGGCCAAGCAAAATATCGGACCCACTTGCTCATCCATTTGTCTTTCAGCATATTCTTAGAATAGTATTTTACTTTATATGCTTCTCTAACAATTAAAAAATTGATACTGTTATATGGGCTTTGGCATCAAACTGTGAAAGCTTTATCCTGCTCCCACTTAAGAATGTCATTAAAAGCGGACTGCTCTCAATACCTTAAAAATATATCTCAGAACTAAATATTACATCTTCTGCTAATAAAATAAATCAAACTCTCCCCTAAGCTAGACTGTGTATAGATTAGTAGTGTTTCCCTCCTCTGTGTTTACCAGTTGATATTTAGCTTATGAGGTGTGTTAAATAAGGTAGAACGTTAAACGCTGCAGTGCTGTGACACCTATGTAATATCACTGTTCAGCCTAAAAATAGGTTTCATCATAGATTGCTCCTCCATTTATGTGGCTGAAGGAGGATAAGAGCCAACCTTGAATGGTCCTCTTGAAGAAGGCCTTGCAGGCCTCACAGGAGGCCACCCCGTAGTGGTAGCCTGAGGCGATGTCACCGCAAACCAGGCACAGGCGCTTGGGCATGGAGTTCAGCATGTATTCGCACTTGATCTGCGAGTCCTCGCCAATGGTACTGGAGCAGTCCTCATAGCGCTTGGCATTGGCTCCGTTGGGGCCCAGTGCACCGGCTGGCCCGTACAGGGTTGGTGAGTCCAGGCCGTTTTGGTGGCCGTTCATGGCAGAACTGTAGCTGCCGCTGGCGTCCGAAGATCCGCCGGGGCTGTGGTGGTTGACACTGTCCGTCAGTGAAGCAGGGCTTGAGGGTTCCGTTTTAATGTAGGAGGGGCAGTTGGACTCAATGTGGCGGTCCTTGCTGGACATTCTGCAGAGGAGCCTGCTTGGGACACAAACACACACACACAAAAAAACAGCGCACATCATTATCTTAGCAGTAAGAAGGGAACAGAAAGCAACAGCCAACAACATGCAGTCTTTTTGTCCGGTTGCGTTTTTCGGGCCGGTCTACAAGGCAAGTCATCATGACTGTCAAGAGACAGACTGTCAGAGGCAAACAAAGACAGGAAAAGCCCGGGGTTCTGACACACAATGCTCCAGCAAACCTTCTAGCACATATCTCTTTGTAGCTCTCTTTCAAAACCCAGAAAGAAAGAGAGCACTCTAACATAAAGCCTCCCAACTGTGAATTCAGAAACCCAGTCCCATTTTTCCCCCAGTCTTAATGACATCTCCAGGAGGAAACATAAGAGGGGACTCACGTAAAACGCAGCGCGACGGGCTCCCCTGGGCCTCACTAAAGCGTCTGAGCGATTCTATATCTACATGCTAGTGAGGATAGGCGCTAGAATGGTGGCACCAGAAGAAAAATGTTAGCATACTGCAAGATGAATGACTAATTTATTACAAATATTGCCATGTTTCTGAGTGAAGGGAAATCGGATTTAAAGCTAAAATTCTGCAACAAACTATACAAAGTAGTACAAACTATCTGCATAATGTCTGTTTCTGAACTGGATTATACTACAAGTAAAATGTATGGGGGTTTTTTTTTGTACTATGGTGCCGAGGAGTAAATTATGATCATTTTATCTGCACTTATCAGATATGCAATGTTAGCAGCATGGTGAGGAGTTGCCCCATCAGTCACATGTTTCCATAATGACTTTTATAATAACAGATATAATACCTTTTTATAGTACATATATATGGACACAGTCTTAGAACTGTAGTAAGATAGTAAAATAGGGTATAGGACTATTATAGAGGTGTATATAGGATGAGAACTTTATAGATCTGTCTGCATTAATAGTCTGGCAGTTGATTTTGATTTCCAGTTGAAGAAGTTACAGTAATAACTAATAAAAAATAAACTGTTAGTTTTTTTATGGCTAAATTAACACTTTTCTCATCTTGTATTTTATTTGTATTTTGTCTATAAGCAGTACTTATATTTACAACATAAAATTCACCCAACATCAATAATACATCTCTCTTGTTAAATGGACAAAAATCAGATTCTGGCCAATTCCACACATGTACCCCTGAAATCAAGATTTATTTCTGTGTGCAGAATATGCACAAAGTGGACAAAGACGTATAAATCAGTTTCCGGAGTAAACAGGAATAGAGTATCAGTATAAAAATCCTGTCCTGGTTTGACAAAAAGCCGAAATCGACTGTGCACACTACCGAGCGCTAAAACTATTGGCTCCTGACAGCAAATAAAGAGGTGGGATACAGTGATCAAAATGCAGCATGACAGATGATCTCCTGGTGTAGCCTGCAGAAATAGCTGGGTGCAGGGCTTCAGAGAGAAGAGGGATGCTGCCTGGAGCCTGCCGCCATCACTCATTCCGCAGTCAATATCAACTTGTTCTACATGAATGTAATCAGTGTGGAGCGGATCTGCAGCTTCATCATCCTCACCCGCAGCCAGTCAACACAGAGTGCCGCACACACATTTACACAAAAGAGACTGACACACAAACGCACAGTAAAGCTGGCAACACTCACAGAATTATACACACATGCATGAACACAAACACTTAAAAGCAAAGACCCCTAAGAGCTAACAAAAGAGCAGGCCCTTCCACATTACCACTCCCCCCTCCAACGCTCAATACTGCCAAACCCGTTTAGTGGAGCCCCACCTCCCTCTCCCTCCCTCAGCCCTCACAGAGGCGCTCTCAGTCCTAGGAGACTGGTCTATTAATGAGTGCTGTAATTAATAGATATCTCTCTTCTGTCTTAAAGGAGGCTGCAAGGCTGGAAGAGTGGATTAGCAATCCCCCTCTGACAACTATCCAAAGGACCCCGAAATCTGGCTAGCTAGGGACCAGGGGTGGAGATTTCAGGTACTCTGCTAGGCCTGGCTAATTTAGCAGCACGTGAACATCTGCATTAACAACAATGTAGTTATTTATAGCTGAAGATCCCCGTAGACCATAATTGTGATTTCAGGAACACTGCATTACAGTGTTACACACACACACACACACACACACACGCACCTTTAAAAAACCACGAGTGTACATACAAGCTCAATCTCTGTCTATACACACTTGACTGCCTCGGTGTCAAAGTGCTTTAAACCAAGACATTAGCGAAGGGACAAAGCCGTTATATAGACAAAAAAGGAACTCATTGAAGATTTACACGGACGAGGCTGAGGGGCGAGTTTTAACACAGGAGGAGAAGAAGGACAAATAAACTAGGCAGGCTGCAGGACCACACAAAGGTCTTTTTAATTAAGGAAGCCCACTCCTAAATGAGGGTTCTAAAAAGCCAGTCGGCTTGTAAAAGATGGATTCTTCTAAGGCCTATAAAGTCGTGGGGGCGCGAGAGACAGAGAGAGAATGAAACAGACAGAGAGTGAAAGAAGGAGGAAATGAAAGAGAGAGAGAGAGAGACAGAAAGACAGACAGGGGTAGTTTTAAAAGGAAGGCTATGAAGGATGCAAGATGATGACACTGCCATTACATAGCAATGGAATACAGAGTCAAATGCCTACTATGAGGGAAAGAAACTCACCTGTGGGACAAAATACAAGGCCTTGCAGGTTTAAAATAGCTGCCAATTGAATTGTAAACATTCAGGGTCGGTTTCCCGGACAGGGATTAAGCCTAGTCCTGGATTAAGTAGTTCTGTGAATGGAGATTTTCCATTGAAAAGGAAAGGGTAGTCCAAGACTAGGCTTAATCCCTGTTTGGGAAACCAGCCCATAGTTAGCCTACTGATGAAGTATATTACATTTGGATTAGTACACAGAATAACCTGCTCGAGAACCAAGTATGTATGTCATTAAAGATTTCTGGCTCTAGATTAAATCTGCTGATTCAATTCAGGCAGAATGAAGCAATCGATTACATAAAAGTTTCTCTTCTATTTTTTATCCATGCACCCCCTCTAAACACACACAAACACACTATCAGGGTGCTCAGGGTGACAGACACTCTAGAACCCTGTGGTGATGTCACCCTTCTGTACCTCACAAAGTTATTCAACGTTAGCAAAAAGAGCCAAAAACACAAAGACATGGCTCTGGCTGCAAATTTACACTGTAAACATTATAAACCCCTGCTCTATTTATGGCACCGAGGCCAAACTGGTTTGGAAAGGTGCTGACTATCCTGTAAAGTGAGAGAGGAAGAGGGTTCAGTCCAAGAGGGAAAGAACAAAAGAAGAGGAGGAAGCATTGTAACACTCCCTATTTTATAACATTTTATAACCGCTTTAAGTCTCTCCACAGGAGACAGCTCTTTAACTCGGCCCAAAACTTCCCTCTCCCTCTTCCTCTCTAACACCCACCCTCCCGCTCTTTGAAATTCTATGACTCCATTAATCCAAGCCGGCAATATTCACAACTATCTATAAATTCAATTGTCAGACGACGGATTTTTATTCTAGGCTGCACTTGAATCTAAAATTAGAGGCAGTAAAATTCACATTAGCTCTAAGAGAAATGGAATTCTAAAGCCTATATTTTAGAAGAAAAGAAAGCCCTTTCTGCCAGAGAGGAGACTATTTGAGAGGTAATGATTTTATCTGTTTTCAGCAATGCCTGGCGCTGGCTTCAATTCCGCGCCGTGCCATTAACAAAAGAAGTTTTTACGGGAAAAGCACTAAAATTTAGTTTAAGCTTATGAATGGAAATAATCATCGTCAAGTGGAAAGAATAAAAAAGGGCTGGCAATAGTCTTGTGGGGAGACAAGATTTTCTAAAAATGGATGAAAGTAATCAGCTGTTCTGTATTGTTATGGGTTTATTGTTATCCTCATTTAAAAATGGTTTGCCGTTAAATTCGCTCTATGTGCTACATCATCTATTCTAAGAAAATGAAACTGTAGATACACTCACTGCAGTTTGGGCAGAATAGAGAATCTAGTGGTAGATTGACTAGAAAACAACATTTATTTAATGCTGTCAATTAATTAGCATCACATTTACTGGAAATAGTTAATAAGTATTAACAAATAAACTATAAATAACAATCATCATGACAATAAGAATAAATGTAATAGCAATAAATTCTGTGTCGCATGTGGATATAAAGGTTCTGCACAATTTTGAACAGTTATTTGAACTGTTTTTGTGACCAAGTTCAAATGCATTGTGTGCATTTGTATCTGCTGATTAAAATGTCAATGCATAAACATTTATCAAATGTAGAAAGTGGGATTATATGTACCTGGAATGACACTGAAATATACGTTATTGTAGTATAACTCTGCTTTCGTAAATCAATTACATCAGCCGTTCCTAATAACAATAACAGTTATAACAGATATAACCCCAGTATTAAAAACAACAACAACAACAACAACAACAAAAGTACAAAAAGTAACAGAATATTAGAAGCATCTATTTGCTGCCCTTTTCTTCTTAAAGGTTAAATCTCTGAGGGTAACTGAGACCAAAAGAGATTATTGTTTTCTTTTTGCTCCCCATAGTGATCTCTCTCTCTCTCTCTCTCTCTCTCAAATATACACCCACACACTCACTCTCTGTCTCTCTCTCTCTCACACACACACACACACACTCACTCTCTGTCTCTCTCTCTCACACACACACACCCTCTCTCTGTCTCTCTCTCTTTCTCATATATACAGCCACACACTCTCCCCCTCTCTCTCTCTCTCTCCCTCACTGAGGCGAGGCATAGCAAATCAACAGGAAAACAATTTTGGAAAACACAAGCCACTTGGCAATGACAAGGTGTCATTAGATTGTTTGACTGATTCAGTCCTTTGACAACTGCAGAGCCCAAACGTGCAATCATTGCATTAAGGTGCAGCCACTCTCTCTCTCTCTCTCCCTCTCTCCATTTGAATCGAGGCTGTCTGATTACAGGGAGATAAAGGCTACACTCAGACATACGCCAACTCCTGGAAAACTGCTGGGGGGGACACAGCAAGTGCCTTTTCCTGATGCAACGTGATCTATATATTTGGCCTAAAAGAAATCGAATCGTGTCCTGAACCAATTATCCAGAAACAGATCACCTTCAAACAGAAAACTTTGGAGAATATCAAAACAGGACATGCTTTAAGCCAAGGAATACTACAAAAACAAACAAGCAAATAAAAATCTCAGGGACACTCATAATAATGATGCGAGGTGTGGTTTATATCTAGTAGTAGTCGTAAAAGCTCATCCTACAGTAACAAGGTTGCACACAGGGTTAAAAGCATGTGGCATTTGTGCATAAGGCAAGGTGTCTGATTACAGTTATTTCAGCATCCCAAACACAGACACTGGGAGCCCGGAGTCTCTTTCATCCGCCATGCGGGGAGATCAATTTTTATAATATTACTGGGTTGGAAAGTAGTAATTCACTTTATTGTCGATGATTGGCTGCAAAATAACACCTCTGATTATGTGCAATCAATGTGATAATGGCAAAACCACATCTGTAAGACAGGACTAGTGCCCATAAAACCATGTCTGCCTAAGCGGGGAACAGAGACAATGCAAAGCTCTGAATATCAAAGGAAAAAAAAATCTACATGTAAACAAACAATTGGGTAAATCTGAAATTATTTGCTTCTAAAAACAAAACAATCGAATGGATTTGTTTGAATAGAAATATATATATAGAAAGAAGAGGTTTGGGAGCCAGTGGGTTTGGTACAGAACCTAGCATCCTCTCTTGACACACAAAGACAACACTGCAGGGTTGGGATGATACAAAGCAGATAAAGGCCCGGTCTGTGTGCGTGTGCGCACGTGTGTGTGTGTGTGTGTGTGTGTGTGAGATGAAAATCTTGATGATTTAGGTCATTTCCCTTTGTAGGTTGATGAGATAAGTGCGCTGCTGAGATGTGTTAGCTTTATCAGGTGAGATGCCCCTCTCTACACGACACACTAACACACACACACACACTTTTTTTTAGAATTAGTTTTTTTCAATCAAGAATTTGAAAGCCTATTAAGCCTGTTTGCTTCGAATGGCCTTGAGTAAAATAGAGTCAGGCCTAAAAAAAGAGATCAAATTTTCTCAAATGTATCTAAATGTATCTTTATATTTATAAACATATAAATGACTTTGTTCCAAGCAAAGTCAACCCCTACAGCAGCAGGACAACCAGCAGAGAGCAGGGAGAGTTTGATGTAATTATTAGTTTGGAGGCCAGTTATATTAGCGTGTGTTATCGCTGAGAGACTTCTCACTGACAGGACACTGCGACACGGGTCTGCGAATCAGTAAATAACACTTGGCATTTTTCAACAAGTAATATGCCTAAAACCTCCTTTCCTCCCTGAGAAAAACCCTTCATCTATTTGAAGGAAACTCAACACGGGACAGATAAGAGAGGATGAGCCATGGTCTCAATGAAATGAAATTGCACATAAATATAATAATAAAAAGGCAGGACCGGAAAAAAAAAAAAAAAAAAAAAAATGGGGATTAAAAACACAATTTATTAAACAGATGGTTAAAGAGGATTTTATTCAAGGAAATTTGACAAGCGTGTAAAAGAGGTGAGGGGAAAAAAAGGTGAAAGGGGGGGACGGTGGTTGTTTTGAGCGAGCGAAGCGGGGAAAGCCGTGTCTTTAACCAGATCAGAATCTTGAAATTGGCTGTCAAGGCGGGATTGTTGTGAGTTATAGCTGTCTATCACTCCCCCAGCCCCCGCACCAACCCTCGCTTCTTGGGGAGATGCACTGAACTGTTCCCCCTCCTCACCACTCCACCCCTCTGCAAAGCATCTTAAATTTTCAACACCAACCACCATCTGTTACCAAATCTAATTCACATTCCGCCCATAATCGGGTTTACTTCTGTAATACCCATTCTGCCTCACTTCCTGCTCGCGGAGCCTCAGCCCTAACCCTGAGCGAAGATCCATCCTGCACTCACTTTCTCTCCTCCGCTCTTTCTCTCCCTCATATGCTAACAGCACTTTTCATTAAAGTATGCAGGACCTTTCAACAGCCTTATGTGAAATTATCCTTAACACCCAACGGATATTTTCAATCTTAACACCCACATACAATCACTGACATGCCTGCACTTACGTCGGTATTTAATGTCTGTGAGAGTTTATGTTGCACAAATGATATCCAGCAACAATGCATGAAATGTATTATTCATTCAGGTCAAAACACTGCATGGAGTAAAATGCAAGTTAGGGATAATAAAATACACAAGCTGCTGTAAACAAATAAAAAATTGTTTATAATTAAAAAGAATATTTATATTGTTATTGTATCTCAAATATATTATTATTATATTATTATTAGTAGTATTATTATATAATTATTATTATTATTATTATTATTATTATTATTATTATTAACAGTCTAGTGTATGTGTGTATGTAAGAGTAACTTATTAAATAGGTTACTCTTAAAACACACTTAAGACAGCTGCCCCTGTCAATGTCATCAGCAGACAACCAGCAAAAATGTGGTCACTGACGCTGTTCCTTTAAGCTGCAGTCATATTTAAAAATAAGGTCCCCTGGTCAACACCTCAGACAGGTAAAGAGACACAGCAGAGCGCCAGCCTCCACTCCTGAAAGAGCTGCTTTTCATTATCGACATCAGCACCTAATAATCCTCCGCCACCATAAACTGCAATCTAATCTTCACCCCAATGCCGCGTCCAAAAGCTGTTCACTGCCCCATCTGGGTTAAGGCAATCCAGTTTATTACACAAGCTGCTAAATTTACAGTAACAAGCATTCCCCTGGCAAATCAACCCTGTTCCCTGCATTTGATCATATAAATAAAATAACACCTCTTGAGAGAAATAAGATAGATCAGTCCATTCCAGCTGCTGTTAAGGTCCTACAACACATCTCGGCTTGGCTAATAAGTTGAGAACGCATAGAGATGATCGGATTTCTTCTCACTGGGATCCATTCTGTCAAACTCTGCAGTGTGAATTACTAGGAGAAAGAGTGAATGAGCATGGGATTGTGTGTGTGTCTATGAATGCCAAAAGTTTGTCCATTTCAGCAAAGGGGATTATTAAAAGCAAGCATTTATAATGATCTGGTGAGCCTGCATAGGTGTGTGTATGTATGTGTGTGTATGTGTGTGTGTGTAACATGCATGCCTTTGACCTGAAGCTTGCTGTACTCCATCCAAGTGTCTTCTATTATCATAACAGAGCAGCTCTCCTCCTCACAACACCACATTAAAAACTGTTACAGTTCAGATTACATTAAATCTCCACTCTCAGTTGAATTTGTGCCGAACGTAATGGGCAACGTTACTATTTTCATGAATTCTGTAACAAATTAAGCAACAATGTGTCACAATTTGCTTTCCTGAGCATATCAGCTGTGTCCGAAAGTTGTCTTATGCTAATTAGTCAGTGCCTTAAACGGCAGGATTGTGACAAAGCATACAAAGATAGTAAAAAATGTAAATATTGCACCATTTGATATTTTTAATTTGTTCCAATTTAACAAAGAAAATATATATTTTCGTCCAAGTAAATATTTTGACAAGTTTTCCAGGAGCAAGATTTCTGATATTTTTTCTATATTGCAATAGTGGTGATCTGGTATTGATATAACAATTGACATAACAGTAACTGACTTCAAATGTCAGTCCTTTATTAATTAAATCAGGTGTGCTGTGGGATACCTAGAGCGCATCAAGCCAAACGTTTTAAAAATGTGTTCTGCTAACCATAACTATTTCCTTTTTCTGTTTGTTATACACCCTGTAGTGCTTTTAGTGGCAAAAAAACATCTGTGTAAGGCTTCCTTTAATGTAATATTAAGAGAAGCAGAACATAACAAAAGGGTCTCGCCTCTTCTGGGCCCCGTCGGGATGTTTGGATTGTATATGATAAATTAATCCCGATGTTGAGAAAGTCTTTGTGGATGCACCCCCTCTAGAAATTTCAGCATTGCTCTCTTTATAAACGGCTTCCTGTGTGTCTTTCTTAGATATATACACAGCAGATATGTTGACTTGATTGCATCATCCCTGATTGGTCGCGTTAAAAATGCATCTTTTGCCATTTTCGGCCGAAGATTTTTGGTGACCGAATATTCGATGCATCCCTTGTTAATATCAAGCAATTTGTCTCAAGTGTGCCTCCCTTTTGGTACTAGGTGAGACTGTGCACAATACATCACAAATTTACCGTCATCGCGATATCAACATGCACAATATCAATATCGCCAAAGACTGACTGAACTGCAGTAAATGGTGTTTTTCCAAAACTCTTC
>JBBPDH010000001.1:30144287-30155039 GCA_037974565.1 Clupeocharax schoutedeni | reverse complement strand
CTGTGTTGGCAGTCGTTTGTGTTTCTCTCTCTCTCTCCCCCTCTCTCTCACACACACACACACACATACAGTCCAAAGCTCAATTCCCCACCAATAGCAGGTTACAGATGCGCCCTGATACAGGGCGTGTGTGCGTGCGCCCCATACCCAGATCTCAACCGGAAACAGGTTCGCGTTATGCTATATCCCCCCTGCAGCCAGGTACATCCACTGCTGTCTGGAAACATTGCGGCATGTAAGCAGATTTGTGCAAAAGCCTCCAATCAGAACAGCTGAGATAATCTACAGAGGGGGGAATCATGCTAGTCCGAATTAACAGGAGCTGGAAATGCCACATGATAAAGTCTAAATGGATCATATGCGTTAACAATTTAATCGTCGTTTGTGAAGCAAGTTGAACAGACATGCACAGTGCAATAAGCAGGACGGGAGCGAATTTGGAAAAAAAGAATTCTCAATCAGGCACATCACTCAAAATTAGCAGCAGATGGAATATTCCACTGTATCTGTCGTGATGGCCTTACAGTAGGTCATCTGAGCTTCCGCTCCCTCACGCATGCAAGCGCACCCACACACTTGCACAAAACATGTCAGACGCGGTCACTCCCTATGTGTGACATCGCTACTGGCTCACGCGAATCTACACATAGTCGCTCACTCGCATATATTTTTCAATTGAAAGTGATACGCAAATGTTTGGGCGTCAATTTACAGATTTTATTGATGTTAACACATGCTTAAATGATTTTCTGCAGATCTTGGTGCATAATTCCTATTTACTGGCTTGCTGGAGGTTAAAATAAAATATAAAATGCCTCAACTTTTGCAAATTCCATATAGTATTTTTAAAATTATATATATATATATATATGTATATGTCAGCACAGAAACAGCATTCGTTCGTTAAGAGTTTGCAGAAAACGTTTTTTTTTTTTTTTAAATGCACATCAAACAGATTTGATGACTTAGAGAGACATGCAGAAATAGACAGAATGGTGGGAACATAGTGCGTATGTTGGGTTTGGTTAAAAAAAAAGGGTCCAGACATGCCCAGTCGGAAAAGAAGCAGATTTGGTCACAACACGATGAACATTCAGCGCTGTCTTTCTGCACTCAACACACACACACACACACACAAATGAAGTATGATAGGAGAAAGAGACGAAATATTTCACTGTCACCCGCCAGCCCACATGGCCATTCATTTCCCTTTCTCTGCTACAGGACAATTTCATCATTTAGTACAAGAGCAGTGGAGGAAAAAAGAAATACCAAAACCTGCTCAAACTCAGTGGTTAAGATCCAGATTCTACCCCAAAAGCTTCTTCTTGCTTTGACAAAGTGAGCATACACAAGTGCAGATAAAACACGCTATTTAACAGAGAGCTCAGATGTACACATGATTAAAAACCACCAAATTCTAGCTTCAACTCCTGTCACCAATAACCAGCACTTAAAAAAGCTAGTTCTATTTCACAAGGACAGTATTGTAGCGCAACAGAAAAAAGGATTCCAAAATCTGCCTATGGATCTGCGTCCCAGAGAACGCTGACCGAAAGCCCTATTTTTACACGCTTATCTGGTCCAACGGCACCCTCCTGCTTATGGACTGACCACACTCTCTATTGACCTCCTGTAACTTAATCGTGGCATGCTATGAGCTCCAGTGCACCCATTCTCCACCTCATGAATATATAGCCAAGAAAACTATATATGGCAAAAAAAGAGAAAAAAAGACAAGGCAAGGACAGAATGAGAGACGGAAGGATGAAAGACGAAAGGTGGGGGGGTTTAGGGAGCAGAGGAATTGAACTGGAAGGGAAAGAAATATATTTATTTCTTATATATATATTTATTGGGCTGTGCTGTGAGCTGTGGCTGTGTTTGCTAATTGCACAGAGTAAACTTGTAGTGGCTTTGGTCTAAAACTGGGCTGGTGCTGGCCCTCTTAAAAGACCTCTCTTTAAAAAAAGAGGAAGCGATCCTGATCAGGCTGGGAAAAAATCCTGATGAACTGAGCATAAACCACACAAATTGACAATCGCATTATTAGTCCTTGCACCTTTTTTCTACCAATTACAGCTGTATGTGTGTGTGTGTGTGTGTGTGTGTGTGTGTGGTTCCAAGCATGCACACCTGCGTGTGACTATTTTGCGTCTGCTTCACGGGTGTGTGTGTGTGCGCGTGCGTGTGTGTGTGTGCGCGTGTGTATGTGTGTGTGTGTGCGAGCGTGCATGCACTCGCACGAGTCTAAGAGGACACTTCTTGCACCTTTCGAACAAAAGGCCAAAAACATACCTCCCCTCTTTTCTTTACTGCCCTCCCATCCCTCCTTTTCTACTGAAAGAGGTCCCGGTGGATGGCTAGGGGGTTGTGGGGGGTGGCATTCTGTCTCTTTTAACTCAAGTTAATTACCCTTGGAATGCTTCAGACCCCTTCAAACAAGGGGAAGTGGAAGGGCTCTGTCTTCTATAAGAAGGACAGCGTAAAGACAAAAGAGGGTCCAGACAGAAATTGACAAGAGGCCACAGAGACAGACGTGCACACACACATGACAAACCATGACACCTCTCACACAAGGGACTGAGACCCAAATCAGAGCTCAAAAGCAACAACGCTGGTAACACACATAAGCGTGCGCGCACACACGAGAGAGAGAGAGAGAGAGAGAGAGAGAGAGAGAGAGAGAGAGGGAGAGGACTGAATAAATAAATCAGCGGTGTGCATATTGACATCATTTGACAGATGAATTAAGTAAATGATTTTATAAGGAGATTAAAAGGAATTTAATTTACGAAATCTCTCTTTATTCCTCTCTGATCCCTGCCTCTGGGGCTTTTCACCCCCTTTCCTCTCATAGCGAGCAATAAAGAGAGAAAGAAAAGGTGGAAATAAGCTCAAAAATCATCACATTTTCTTCAAGGGCCACTGCTGGTCTGAGCACGGAAAATCCACCGGCGAGCGACAAAAGGTTGTACACGCTTGAGTACTCATGAGGACACCAGGTACAATTAAAACGATCTGAGCGTCAAAGGGAGAACAGACATCTCTGATTGCCGCTATTCTAGTGAACACAGTCGCTTTGTATTTGACAGAAAATACAAAGTCAAAAGACTTTTTTACAATTTTTGTTGCATTTTTAAATAACATTATTTTACATTTTTGGCTAAAAAATTGGCTACAATTTTAACTTTTAAAGTGAATATGAATTCATATAGCTAGATTCTGCACTGTAGTGCATTTGCAAAAAGATGTTAAAACATCAAAATGGGTGTGTAGGGAAAAAAAAGGCTTTTCATTTAGACACGGCAAGACCATACAAACTGTCTCTTTTTTGTTTGCGCACTGTGGTGTATTTCCTTCAGCTTCAAAAAGAAACAACTAAGAATACATATTCCTGAAAAGTCAAAAATGCTGAGAAAACAGCATGGCTAAAGTCAAAAAATATATTTATAAAAATATTGAATGAATGAATTGTTTTTAGCAAAATAAAAGCTTTTTTTTTTCAGCATGTGGAGCAAATAAACACAAATACATTCCAAAATAGTGAAATCGCTCTTGGAAATATTAAATCTTTCCCAAACCTCCTTTGGAAATGTGCGCATAAATATTACAACGAGAATGCAAATGAAACGTACATGCAGGGCAGTAAGCGAGTGTAATTATGATAATAGCTAAAGCGACACTTGTTGTTATTGCCACCATTAATATACTAATTACAATATCACCAGTTCATTTGTATTAAAGGAGGAGATCAAACGGTGTCTAAGCACCAGATGAGGGGAAAAAAGGCGAAGCTGTGGAAAAGCGATGTTCTTATCTTCACATTTACTTTCATGAGCCTAATCCAGTCAGTCTAATGAGCACGCCGAAGGTAAAACACAAGCAGGCTGCTCTATTTAAGAGCTGTATCAGATTCCTCAGCCAAAGGTTCATTGTTGTAAACAACCTTTACATTATATGTTAATTATATTACACCACTATTTACTCCAATCTTTATATGTGCGAAAGTTTTCAAAACTTTTAAGTTGTACAAGCTGCACCAGCTGCCCTGGTCTAGTACATATGTTGCTGGACAGTGGGCAAGCAGGAAGAATAGGTGACCAGTGACAGACATGCCTGTGTCCCACCGTCGCCTCTGCCTCGGTCTGACCACAGCGGCTTTGCTTATCAGTATTCCACTGCAGCCCAGGCCAGAGGTTAATAGTTTTGGTCTTTCATTTATTAAGCCCGGAACAACATTAACTCTACTGCCGCGTGTCTCGCCTGCTGTCGTTCGTCTTTTTTGGGCCGAAGCGTCCGAGGAATAAAAAAAAAAAAAAAAAAAATCACATACAATTCAATGACAGTATTGACACCAGGTAAAGACCTGACTTTTAAATTCAATAAATTACGGCTAAAATCTACACAGGACTGAACGCTTTTTTTTTTCTTCTCTAGAAGATCTAATTTACAGACACACACCTGAGTAAAAAAGGAAAAAAAAAAAAAGAACACAAAGACTTTCCTAAACTTTTGTGGGCTTCGACGTTTCTCAGAGCTGACATCGCCAACAACCGGAGGAACAGGATTAAGAAGGTTGATCCACACTAAAAAGCATGAATGGTGTAAAAAAAAAAAAAAAAAAACACACTTCAAGGAAGCAGCACAATCCCTTCAGCTCGGACTGATTAATAGAGCACTTTATCAGGGCTTCCTCTGGCCGCTCTGACAGCGAAGAGAGGGAGCGAGATGGAGCCGAAGCACAGGGCCACTCCCCCCTCCACTCCCCGTCTGTCCTCCACACTCTCTCTCCGTCCCTCTCGCTTTCTCCTGCACGCCGTCTTTAATGCCTTTGGTGGACCACATGCTGAGCAGGCCGGACTGCAATTCAAGCTGTCCTGTTCTGAGACCACTTTCTCTGCTTCTCTCTTTCTCTTTCTCTCTCTTCCTGCTTGTTCTGCGCTCTCTCTCTCTCGGACAGTGTCCCGCAGGCGAAACAGTTATTTCAATGACCAAGGTGTTCTCGATTTTCTGAGTGTTAAAGGAACCCTGGTCAGGTACGTTTTGAGTGACAGTACGAAAGAGTGCCTGAAAATGTTCTTTTGGCTAAGCCTATGGTACAGGTAAGCGCTCTGCTGCAGGAGCGCACCAGCACTTACACACGCACGCCTTGCACGGCTTCGGACGCTACCTGACCACAGTGACAACCTTGACATGCTCCAGCTTAGCTCCTCAATATAAAACATGTACTGCAGGTACCATAAGGAAACACATGCATTATGTTTACAACATACACACTTACGCACATGACTGGCACAAGCACAATCCACAAACACATACACAAGTCAGGCAGTCACATGTAGAAGTAGAGAAATGGGGAAAAAAAGGTAAAATTTACCTACTCTTGTTCAGAGTGTAAAGAGAAACACTCGGGAAGCGAAAGTTCTACCGACTCCATTTGCGCTCTGCGACCATCATTTGAGCAACCCCTTCTATAAATCAAAGTTTTTTTTTTCTCTGCCTCTCTGTCTCTTTTTCACTCACTCACTCTCTCTCTCTCTTCTCCTCTCACTGCCCCCGTCACTCGAGCGTTGCAATTAACAGAAAGCGTTCTCCTGGTGACAAGCCTATAGGCACAGCCAGTTGGGACCAAAAGCTCTTGCACTCTTCTAATCAAGGACTTAAAGCCACGATTGCTGCTCATTAATATGAAGCAAGGCTTTGCATATGCAGTCCCCTCGGCCCTTCCCGATGCCAGATTGGTGCCTTTGTAGCCAATTGGAGCCAGACAAGGCGCTGTCTGTGGGAGCAGAGAGACCAAGCAGAAAGAGAAGGGCGGGGACAAACCAGAGACAGCCAGTGAGAAAGATGGGGGGGGTAGACAGAGAGAGAGAGAGAGAGAGAGAGAGAGAGAGAGAGCGAGAGAGAGAGAGAGTGAGGGGGGTGGTATAATGAGAAAACAGAGGGAGAGAGAGAGAGAGAGAGAGAGAGAGAGACGGATTTAAAGAGCCAGCGTATGTCTCTCCTACAGCACTGCTTATCGGCTCACGCTGTCAAGCGCGGAGATAAAGCCACTCACTTTGTTGATACAAAACATTGTAAATGAAGCTGTGTGCTGCTAGCAATGTGTTTGCTCTTTTTTCTCCCACACCTCCCTCCATAGCTTCTTTAGTCCTCTATGGAGGGGGGCACACTAGCAGCCAACTGTAAGAACAACCACTTTACTAAAGCTCTCAACCATGGCAGGTGCAAATACTGGTCTAAGTAACTCTTATACGTCGGCTTGTGTTTGTTCTGAAGCGGGCTGAAAAAAGACCTGCTTTAACTCATTGGGGCTAAAAGAAGCATAGTGTAAGCTGCTGAAAAAAATGCAGGTTTTCTGTACCATAATACCCAAGGCAAAAATGGAAAAGTCCTCTGGACTCTAACATACAAGAGTGGCTGAAAAAGAGAAGCTGTCTGGGATGAGCCAACACTACAGTGCCTGTTTCATTCACCGACATGGGAGGGGGTTCCCAGAGAAAAGATCAAAGACTCCCCTTTGTTTTAGAATGATTGGGCCACATTTGCGCGTTTCTCTCTGTTCCTGAGTGTGTGTGTGTGTGTGTGTGTGTGTGTATGTGTGCTTGCATGCGTGCGGGACCGTGTGTGTGTGTGTCACCATGCTTGCCGCATTTCCAGTAGCAGCGGGGAAGATATTGCTGGGCTCTCAGCGCAGCACAATTCCCCACTGATAAGAAAATTCAGGAGCCACCGCGGCCAGCTAACTATTGTGTCTGCCCCACCACGCCGCCGTCCAAATCGTCTCTGGCCAGCCTTTTGTATTCCAAAAACTTACTGCAGATCTGAGTCCACATTTCTCACCCAAAATACACCTTTCCCTGCCTTAATACAGAACAGACCTCCCAGCAGTAAAACTTCTATGACAGTCTGGAAGGGGATTTGTTTAGACAAAGGCCCCTGTGGTCACACTAACATCATGTTCATACAAATGTAGAAAACCAAGCATGTTCAGCACAGTCACATTAACACAATCGAACATGAGCTGTCGAAACAGGACACTTTTTTCGTCAGTTGTATTTGAAATCTTCAGATTTAACCTTTAAATGAGGAAAGCACATACCTTTTGGTGTTATTACTGGATTTTACAGTTAATCCTGCATTCGGTGACAAAAGCACAGACCTAGAGAGACACATTGGCACTAATGAAGCGAAATGCACTCCTTTCAGTGGAAGGTAATGGCTTTAAATACAGGGAGCAAAAACGTCCAAATCAAATGTATTAATAAAAACTGGAATCAAAATATTTGTATTTTTAGTTAAGACACTGGGGTAAGAGTCTTTATTCAATACATGTATATGAATTCTGCCATTGCTGAAGGACACAGAGTCTAACAAAGGTGTTTCAGCACCAACATGTGCACACACACACACACACACACACACACACACACACACACACAGTCCCTTTCTTTCAGAAAGTTACACTAATGTTTCCATGTGGCTGCTTTTATACAATGCAGTCTCCTTAGCATTACAAATATAAGACTGCTGATTAAAAAAACACTAAAGCTTGGATTCAAAGCCACATGGACTAAAAACAAAAAAACAAAAAAAAAAAACCAGCACCACATTTTCAAAATATGTTTTTAGTTACACTGTCTCAACAGAGAATCGGAGGACAGGAGAGATCCGGAGAGAAACAGCGTGCGCGGGCTTCTGAAAGGCGAGAGGAGGGATACCTGTGTTCTGAGAGGTCCCTTGGGACCAACAAACATTCTTCATATTAAGATGTGCATGGATCAAACAGTGGGCGCGTGCACAGGCTCAGAGTGCATAATCGAGTGGTGCTCTCGGATAGAGCTCAGACGAAAACGAGAACGGTTGAAAGAAGCAAAGAAACGGAAATGTCTTTATACTGCTAAGAGAAGACTCGTTATGCTACAAATATCTTTTACTGAAATGTTGCTGGCAAAAAAGCTAAACAAAACAAACAAAAAAAAAAAACAGCATACAGTGAATCTTTGCAAAGTAAATAAACGTAAATAAACTTCCTGGAATTATGAATGAGGAACAATAGGACTCCCGCACCCCTAAACTGTACCAGCGACATGATGATAGACAAGTCTTCCCTATACGAAGAAAAACTACAAACCTTAGCATAAAGTCATTCAAGAAAAAAAAGGCATCTGAAAGTCTGTGGAGGCAGGCGTCTCACTACAGGCTGTCATTAATAGGCTTTAATCCCTGCAGCCTTGCTGAATACATTTGAACTTAAGTATGCACGGCCAGGCTGGGCTGATTGCCCCGGCTGTCGATACGTGTCAATAGCTGCCCCTCGTTTCCATTAGCAGTTTTCACACAGCTCCTTCCTCCTTTGTTCCACGGCTCACTGCCGTGTGTGTTTTACATCCACCGAGCCTCGTCTTGCCTCGCCTCCAAAAGTGAGGCACGATCTCCCCTCAGAGATAGGCAGATATTCAATTCTAGAGCTGGCAGACAAAAGACTCGAGCTAATGCAAGGGGGGGCATATAAAAGACAACACACAGCCTCAAAAAAGTATTGTTCATTTGATTTGGCCTAGCTTTTGTTGGTGTGTGTGTGTGTGCGAACGTGTTTGTGTGTGCGTGTGTGAGCTGGTGGAGGACGCGTGTGTGGTTGTATTTGTGTGTGTGAAATGTTAAAGACAGTGATGACCCCTTTGGTCACCGGCTGTTGACATGCGGCTAAGAATTATCAGGGCTAGCTCGGCAGAGCATCAATCACGGCAGTCAATAGGGGAGGGCAAGTTCACGCGGGTCACATGTCAGCCAGCTCGGCCGCCGAGCACACAGTCAATGTGGCCACAGCTGAAGTTGTTTAAAATCAACTTGTCAAAATCGGGCCTTAATAAATTCAAGAGGCAGGTGCTTATTCAGAGACACTCCAGATCGGCGCCGCTCACATTACAAAACCCTGGCATTATAAAACGAAAATCACGCATGCTGTGCTTAAACAACATGAGAGCATATACAAAACATGCTGCTACATACAGAATGCATTAATCTGAATCAAAAAGAACAAAAAAATGTATCATACAGAAAGATATTCCACTGCTTTAGGTACATTAGTCCTACACTCCGAACAGAACTTTTAGTGGTAAGTTTTATTTGGTGTATGAGTGACGAACTACAGAAAACCACATTAATACAAGCTCAAATACATTTATGGCTCATGGAGCGATGAAAGATGAGTGTGGTACAGAACTGATGTGTTTAGTAACACACTCTGTGGGAAGCTGTGTGAGTGTGTGTGTGGCCATGTGAGGGGACTGCAGTGCTTGTGTATTGCTTCTCAGTGGGAAGTCAAAGGCAGACTGGCAGCTTTGCATTAGGACACCCCTGCTCCATGCAGTTCAGCAATGGACAACAGAGGGAGCTACTG
Source organism: Clupeocharax schoutedeni (assembly GCA_037974565.1). NCBI lineage: Eukaryota > Metazoa > Chordata > Actinopteri > Characiformes > Alestidae > Clupeocharax > Clupeocharax schoutedeni. The sequence continues at coordinate 30,145,633 of JBBPDH010000001.1, read as the reverse complement.
GCTGTGATGTGGTCAGTGCCTTGTGTCTCTGTGTGTGTGTGTGTGCGCGCGCGCGTGTGTCGTTTTACCTATTGTTCTACCTGCCACCGCACTGTCATGGGTTGAATGTATAAATAGAATATGTAAAGGTGATCTACTGCTGCCACATGAAATGCAAAAGTTCTTTCAGATATGGATACGCACACACACACACGCACACACACACACACAAAAGCAGTTATTCCACAGGCATTTTGAAAATCATCACAAAACAGCACAGTGAGATGAAATGCTCCTGTAATGAAAGCAATGAAGCCTCTGGTATACCATATAATGCAATCTCTGGATTTGACTACTTTTATATTTATATTTATATTTATATTCCTGATGTAACTTTGTAATGCGACTTTCAAAACCTCCCTCAGTCTCAGACATGCCAAAACATATAAGTTAGATTACATGGAGCCTGGCAATATCTGTACAAGTGTCTGTCATATTCGGGTAAATGGATGAGATTTAGTTCCCTTTGAACTATTTTGATTCTACACAAGATTAACAGGATTTTTTGTCTTCAGGTGATTTGGATCATTTGTGTTGCCGCCTTGTCATTTTTGTCACCGCCAGAAGCTTATTAACTCTTAAAAAGACTGAAATGTAGATGTGTTTGAAGGAAATGCTGAAACTTAAAGCACCCGAAGGGATGAGGTTTCTGTAGCCGAGCGAAGCTTGAGAGCTACGCACTAAATTAATCATTCAGAAACCTTTTGAACACAAAATTAAATTTGTATTTCTGTCTGCTCAACATGAGAAACACAAACAAATTACTCACAAACAAAAGCTAAAACACAAACCCAACAACTGTGTCGGGCAGTCATTGGAAATACAAGGGCTTTTTGATACAACCGCTGCCACCAACAGACCTTTCACCTAGCAGAGTGGAAAACCAGCTTTGCGAAACACTGTTATGAAAGGGGAAATAAAGTGAGGTTACTGTGGGCCGCGGAAGGGTGAGTGGCTAAGTAATCTAATGGCCTATCAGCAGGTACAATTGTCACATGAAGGAAAGTGCCAATTTCAAAGCCCCCCTGCTTGGCTGGGTGATAACAGACAAGCAGGGGCTCCAGGGACAGCAGAGAGCCCGGCGAGCAGCGTTTGCTAACCTCTCTTTGATACTGCCACTGCTGTTTCTTTTCCCTCCCTCCCTTGCTCTTTCTCCAGCAAGCCACCCTGGCTTAGCGTCTATTCAGGATACCCAAGTGTGTGGCCAAGAACTAGTGAGTGAAACCTAGAAATGAGCTGTTCTAAGATGTGATGTCAAAGACGCCTAAGATACTACACAGACATCGAACTGAAGGAATGCACGCGGA
>JBBPDH010000001.1:29996426-30010464 GCA_037974565.1 Clupeocharax schoutedeni | reverse complement strand
ACTTAAATTATTACTATAATATTACCATAATTATTAGTAATACTATAATTATTACTAAAATACTTAAATTATTACTAAAATTTGTTTAATGAATACATTCAAAGAGAATAAGATGCATATCTCTTAAACTATACTAACATACTAATTCTCTCTGGTAATTCCTGCATCGGAAAAATAAACAAAATAGTGCCACAACCACAACCACACCTGACAACTTCTTTCAGAAGCAGCACCCTTATATTAAGAGAACAAAATATTAACTTAAAGTAAATGTTGGCACAAATTATACATTGGCTTGGATCCATAATGACTGAACAAAGAAAAAATGTCCCCTAGCTGTGGAAATTCAAAAAAATAATAATAATAAAAAGGAAGAAAAAAAGAAAAGCTCTCTCATCGTTCTGGAAATTAGTTTTTAAAGAAAAATCATAAAACCAATATAGTGCTGAGCTCTTTATTGCACTGCAGTTCATTATAAAATTACAGATCATCCACATGACTTGGAGCAGCTGATCCTCTGCACTTTCCAAATCGGACTAGCCCGGGTTTATGACGCGTATGACTATCGGAATGTCATTACTGTATTACTGTATACAGAATTATAGCACGGCCTCAGGGACCGATTGTAGGAGGAGGTTAATTCAGAAGGCCAGAGTGTCCCCAGCCCTTTTCTGACATGATGATAGGAGAAGGAGGGGGGCAATGTTTATTCCCTTCTCAATTACACCTTCATCAGCATCATATCCCCACTTAGCTGACAATTGCATAAAGCATGCAGAACGAGACGGTGCTGTGCAAGGGACGGGCACGTATGTCTTAATTGCCACTTTATTTCATTTCTTCCTCCCTCACTGTCTCTCTCTTTCTCTCTGTCTCTGTGTCTGGTTTCAAAGCAGTGCGATATATTGATTCGTCTTCTCTTGTCCCTTTTAAAGATGGAATAGCAAATGAACGCAGAGGCAGGAGTTTTTATGCTAGCGGTGCGGTCCGAGGGGCGGGGGGATTATGATGATTTCATTAGTCCCTCCTTGGTGATTTGGACTGAAAATCCCGAGCTTTGCTCTGACAGAAATGCTTCCCCGTTTTAATTTCTCAAGTGGATCACGGAGGGCAGGATGTTCTGGATGGGTCGAATAGGGAGACCAGACAAAAACTCGGCATGTTTTGACCACAGCTAGGTTTATTAGAGTCACAACAAGTGAAATAATCCAAGGAAAACCTTCTAGAACCACAGAAAGCCTCATGAAAAGGGCATCAACCTTAAGTAGATGCTCCAAAATCTAATGCATTGATATAATATTAATATAATATCACAAGGTGTTACAAAAACTCTAAATGGTACAGACCATTTATATTTATATATATATATATATGTATATATCATAAGATCTTATATGGCTCAAAAATTGTATTTCAGCAGCTTTATTTTTTACAGAACACTTCAGTAAAAGTTTGCACTATAGGTTTAATAGCATTAATTTCCATATTTTAATGTGTCTTTTTTATACATGTAACTCTATGCAATGTTTTAAGACTAATCATGATGTTGAACTTGATATTATGTTGGTAAAAAAACAGAACGTGACCTTAGAGTGGAATGAAGAGGTACGCATGGCCCCTCTGTTCCAGTGACAGCTGTGTAATGTGTGTCAGAGTGGCGTTTGGTGGGACGGACTGACACTTGTATTTACTGCTTTTCGCCTCATTCCTATAATCCACGCGCCTCGCATTTATCATCAGCCGATCAATTGTCCACGGTGCAGTTAATATTTTGTCATGGATAAATCATTTATCAGCCTTTTACGAGCGAGTGATTGATGCGTTTTCGTGCCGGGACCATCCCGGAATGCTCAGACGGAGAGAAAGAGAGAGAGAGAGAGAGAGAGAGAAAGAGAGAGAGAGGGAAGGAGAAAGGGGAAAAATACAGATAGCGCATGGGAATATAGTAACTAAAACATTCTGCAACTGCATCACAGTGATGTTGTCAAAGCCAGTGCTTAACTTGTTTGTGTGTGTATATGTGAGTGTGTGTGTGTGTGTGTGTGTGTGTGTGCCAGTGCACAGTCAGAGCAGAGTGTAGCATCTGACTGTCAGTCGTATGACATGCTATGAGTGGCCTCTGCTGGCTAACTGAGGGCAGCATGAGTCACATTACACTGGTGTACCCCCCCCCACTCACACACACACAATGCTGCATGTCCAAACTTTCACCAGTCAAGCTACATTTTGGTGGGGGGGTACTACACCACCTCTTTTTGCATTTATTCCTGCATCTGCAGCACACACACACACACACCATCCAGGCCATCTCTTTCCCTCCCTGACCAAAAAACAAAAGAGAACCCTCTCTTCTCTTCCCATATAAACGACTGCCTCATGCATGGAGGAGCCACCGCCATGGTGGGCTTTCACAAGGAGACCCTCTCTTTTGATTGGTGGCATAAAAACAGGGAGCAGATATATTGATGCGGATGAATGACAGTAAAGACACAGAGGAGATTCTCGGGGGAGCTTTTGGCCAGAAATAATCAATAGCGCCACAAAACGGGAGGATTTATCAGAGGCTCGCTTTCCTCTCCTTCTGTTTTTGCGAGACATAAATGGCAATGGACAACTTTTAGTGCTTTAGTGGAACTCATTCACTTGAAAGAACAGCAGAGGGGCAGAAAGTCAGAAAGAAAAGACGTCATTCACCAGCAACACAAAAGAAAAAAAAAAAAACAGAACATAAAATATGTATTTATTTAAATAATAATGGATTTCTTCTTACAAGGATTAGAGTAGAAGATTAGATGACTAACATAGAACACAGGATAGTAAAAATAAGATGTTGCCACAAGAAAAAAAAAGAAAAAAAATACACTTTCTAAATTCTATTATAATAAAATGAAAGAAACACATATGTTATACTAAGATTAACAGTATTTAGATCCAGCATCTTAAAAAAATGTTTATTTTTGATATTTAATTCACTAAAATAACATGGTACTAATAATGAAATAGCATAAGCAATATTAATGAACTGAAACCTTCAACAATGTTTTTTAAACACAGTTTATTGTATTAGAGCAACTGTACTAATATTGCAATAAACTACGACTACATTATATGTTTTTTGATCCTGTAATGTGAGCATAGGTCAAATCTGTACTTGTATATTTTTAAATCTTATCTGCAAAAATTGTGCAGTGGTTGAAAGTACGGCAGTGACTGTAACATGACCTTGGGCCGGAGAAAAAAAAGAAACGCCTGTGTGACCTGAAAACTCCCTTTTTCCCACTCATTGAATTTCACATCAGATATCAAAGTCTTATATGCGCAGTCTTGCGCTCTGTTCAGTAGCTCATGCTTATAAGGGTGAGGAACATGAGTCAAAGATACACTGTCACGCTGTCTGAGCAGTTTACAGTTTCAGCGTGACAGAGGCAGCAGCACCAGTAACCGTCTCATCCATTCTCTGAACATAACTTACTGTACTCCTGCTGCGTTCGCTGGGCTGCTCTTAAAGGGGAATAAGTCCACTAACTAGATGCTTTACATACGGAATTATATGGACCATTAGTGTAATACGAAACCTTTGAGGCAGAGGGGGTTGACCAAGCATCAGGACACAATAAATAATGTCAAACTGCATTAATCATATGACATGCAGATAGAGCAAATAGAAAAACGTGTTTTTTTCTTTTAATATATAGGATATTCGATTTGAAAATATTAGATAAAATCGAATATTCGATTTTAATTTAGGAGCAGTCATTTTTATTTCTCCTTAAAAAAATATATGATATCTTTTTACTATCACTATATTTAATTTAAAATACACAAACCATTACAATCTGTTAAAATGTCACTGAATATGTGCCATTTAATGTCCTCTTCCTGATTAACTGACCAATAGAAGTGGTTTAAAATGTTTTTTTGCTCTTTTTATTTATTTATTTATTTTTTGGGAGATGTGAAGTCATGTATTATTTCAAAATCAACATCACACTTTCTAATTCTAAACCAAACTCTCATTACAAACATGCCCAGTCAAATAAAAACAACTGTTACAAAAACAAAAGAGGGACATAAACAGATATATGAAACATAAACAGATTATCAGTAACTGCTCTCCATCAGGCTGCTAAGAGTGGGCATTAGTAAAAAAAACAAAACGTTTCTCTATTTAAGGTGCACAGAGCAGACTGGATTTCACCAGCGTGCCAAGCATGAATCACCTTCGCTCATGTCCGTGACAGAGCTGTTTCATGCACTAGTCATGTAAATGCCGGCAGATTGTGTGCCAACACTCTACTGATGGATCTCATGAGTGCCTGGCACTGCTTAATTAGCAGGTTGTGTTAACATGGCAGCAGGTGAAGAGCATATTGCACTTGGAGCGTTTCACCGCTAGCTACCATAGAAACATGAGCCAACAAGGATGTTATAAATGTACTAAAGCTAGTAAGACCTCTGACAGATTCCGATTACTACACGCGATTTATACTTCTAAATGACTGTAATACTGGTGTTCTTTGTTGTGACATGCCAATCTTAAACAGAGATGCCAAATATGCCACTGAAGAACCTCCCAGAACCTTTCAGGGGACAGTTCTTTAAAAAGCCATTTTTGTAGATGTGAATGTGGAGAACCTCTGACAGGTTCTATAGCATTAAAAATACTTTCAAACCAAGATGTTAACAGTGTACACACATTGTGATTGTGTATGTAGGGAGAGAATTCTGATCCTGCCAAATAGCTACTTTAAAACAAACAGCTGAAAAAGTTAACGGCTATGAAAGGTATCAGAATACACAGTTCATCACAGCTTGAGGGCAAATTTGCCTATAATGGGCACACAAGCATCAGAACCATGGAGCTTGACCATGGACGAAAGAAGCCTGATGATTCATGTTTTCTTTTATATTAAAAATCTGCATTATATACTTGGAGAAAAGAGGGCACCAGGACCCACTCCTGGAAGAAAGCAAGCCAGCACAGGCAGTTTAATGCTCTGAGCAATATTCTGCTGGGAAACCACTGGTACTAAAATGCATGTTTATGTTATTTTGAATCTTATAACTCTTATGACAATAACATTGTTGCAGACCAAGTATACCTTCATGGCAATGGTATTCCCTTAATGGACAAACAATGGCATCTATCAGCATAATAATGTTCCCTGCCATTGTGCAAAATTAGTATGGGAATGAGCAAAGACTTCAAAATCCTCAGATCTCAATCGGGGTCAAATCTGCAGGATGTATCTTTTTGTAAATTGCAAAGTGGATTGAATTGGATTAGAACCTGGTGCCATCTTTTCCCCCTGGTAAGTGACATACACATACCCAGTATATCAATGTTATGTAAAAGGAAATACGATTCATCAAATCAAACTTTCTCCTTTGTTCTATTGTCTAGCTCTGATGCTGGACAGGGTCGGCATGCAGGCTCTGACTGGTTACGCACCCCCATATGCAGCAAGTTTTGATGCAAGGTGTTCGGATCTCTTTCTGTCACAGCCAGCATTAATTTTCTCAACAGTTTGTGCTACAGTAGGACAATACAGGCTAGTCCTCTCTCCCCATGCACATCACTGATTGTTCACCCTTGGACCACTTCTGGTAGGTGGTCTAAGGGTCCTGCATAACTGGAAGACTCACATTTTTTTGAAGATGCTTTAGCCCAGTCATCTAATCATCTAGAATTTGGCCATTTTTCAAAGTGTTTTAGATCCTTATATCTGTGCATTTTTCCAGCATCTAATATATCTTACCTCTTGAGAGGTGTCACTATCTTATTACGATCGCTATTCATTTGACATGTCAGTGGTTTAGTGGTTTTAATGTTACACACACACACACACACACATATATATATATATATATCAGAGAGAGAGAGAGAGAGAGAGAGAGTGAGTGCAATAGAACAGAAGTACATGTAAAAGTTGGAAGAGGGCGTCATAAGAAAGGCGGGTAGAGAAAGGATGGGCAAAGAAGCTAAAGAGAGAGAGATAGAAAGGGGGAGGGAGCAAGTGCGGAGAACCCAACATTCAAGGGGGAGTTTGGGGCTGGACAATGATGAAAAGTCCATATGTTACAGTGCCACCATAAATTATGTGGAAACGTATGGTAAGGCCACCAAAGGGGCTTCCAAAAATAGGCCACGGAACAAGCCTCTGACTGCGCTGAAACAAATTGCCTGCTTTTTCAGCTGGAGAGATCCGCAGCTCCTGACATCCCTGTTTACACGGCCCATCCGAGCCCAGAGAGCGGGAGGGAGGGAGAAAGAGACGGGCCATCGACCGATCCTGCTCCGGCGCCCTCTCACCCACGCAACCATCTGCATGAGGGAGGCGAAGATTTATTATAGCACTCCACACTGCGAAGAGAGGAGGCACGCCAGGGTCCAAGCACAAGACCAGCAGGTCACTGATGAGACCCGGTGTCGGGAGGTTATAGCAACTGCTACGCTAACTTTGAGAGTCTATTACTCACATTATTGACCAAAGAAAATCCAAGCATTTTCTAGATGAATGCATGTTGGGACTGTTTCAGTGATAAGAAAAGCAGGCATTTCTTCTTCCACAGCTGAAAAGGGGGATTATTCCCCTTTGAGTAATTCATAATTAAGCAATGTTAACTCCTCAAAGCTTTGTGGAAGATTGCAGTTTTCACTAAGTTTTTTTTTTCTATAGCATTTTTACTATTTTGCTCTATGTTTTTTGTAGCCTGGGAACGTTTAATGTTCCTTCTCTCAGTATTGCGCTGTTAGCCCTGTTATGTTATTAACTGGCGAGCAGAAAAAGGGGCACTGATTTAAACCGAGTCATATTCTGGGAATTAGCAGAGGTAGCACATGGGGTCCTAATGAAAGGCCCTCTTCAGTGCTGTTAGCTTAGCATGTGGTGTGCTAGCTGATTAGCGGCTATGAGTAACATAGTTCTCAAAAAGAGAATATGAGTAATTATTGAGTTACTCTCTTTGTTATGAGCTTCTTTGTGTGAAGCGTAACTGCTTATGTGGGTTTTAGTCTGGGACTATGTGTGTTTTATAGGTTTAGCATGCAAGGCCTATTAGCACGTTATGCTACCTATTTAATTCTTCGAGTGTGTGACAAAACCATTTAGTTCATGAAATGTACAATAATGCTTTTAGCTATATTTTTTCTTTCCTTTTTTCTTCTTTTTCTTTGTTGTGTCTTCCCTTCTCTTTGCCTTTAGCTAGCTGGGTCAAGAATTGAACAGGTCTCCATCTATAGTAAAGCACTTGATGACTGAATTGGAGTGTTGTGACGTTGATCGTACATCGCTGAATATTTACTAGGAATTATTAGAATATTTGGTTGCTGTGTATGTGATTTGGTCCCCAGCATCCCAGTTTTAAGATCGTGTGCTTGTTTACATGTGGGTTGAGACCTAGTTTCTATCAGGGCTCTTCATAATGGCTCAGACCTGCTAGACCTGGTAACTGGCTCAGACCTGGAAGCTTAATGGGCTTTTATTGTGTGATGTATGTATTTATCTATTTGATTGATTGACCGATCCATATAACCGATTCAGCATTATTTAACAAAGACGTGTGCTTCTTCATTATTGGGGCAGAGTTCCCGCTGCACTGATACATAGTGACTAGGTGGCGTAGTCCATTATGGGGGGCTACAGGCAGATGTGTAGAATCCGTTTAAACAGAATCTAAAACAGTTCAGTGGAGCACACTGTATTATATTCATTTATGCAATAAAACACAGGTAAAATAATTAAAATTCCTCCATAAAACTAAGAGTACTGCAACAATATCCTATACTTTATTAGTGGTTTAGTACTTTTAGGACTTAAAAGTTCACTGTTTATTTCTGCTAACCTACTGACAGACATCTCACAAGATGTGATAAATAAAATAAAATAATAATAATGTAGCCTATATTAATGCACAAACATCAGTATTATATAATGCTCAGGGTGGAAGGGTGAAGAGATTAATGCTCATGAGAAGACCGCTGTCAAGAGTAAAAAACTATTCACAGGGAAACACTGGGGAAAAAATATTCTTGTATATAGCAGGTGGTCTGAAAACACTTTAAATGCACAGTTACATTACCTGCCCACCTCTGCTGCACCATTGCAGGCTGAAATAATACATCTGCACATCAAGACAAAAGTTCAAATAATAAAAACGTACAATGGGTATAAACTGGCATGAAGAGAGCATGTTGCTATAGAACAAAGAGAAGAACTGATGAAAATAAGAATGAAAAAAATAAATGTGACAACTGAGAATAAGTCAACACACCACTGTTTAACAAAAGTCTGAAATCTGTTTCATTATTTAGCATATAAAATTACTACATTACTGGGCAATATCAGCTATCAATGACTGATTTTTTTTATTTAATACTTTCGGCGCCGAAAGTTCTCGTACATTAGTGATACAGGGTCTATTCTGGGCCGTGTGGTTTGTGTGTGTCCAACTCTGTGGACGATACCAACCTGAGCTATGACCGACAGTTCCAGTCAGAGAACTAGCCGTAAGAGGGTAGGGGAAAGGTGGGGAGGGAGGGAAAAAATCCCATTTACGGTGTGCCAGATGGGGCTGGCTGGACGCTCCAGTGCAAACAACACATCCTTCTTTCGGGCCCCGTGTCCGGCTCACCTTAGCGCGCGGCCTGCCAGGCGATGATGGATCAGGAAAGGCCGGCGTAAGTGGGTGACACCGGCTGCCTTGTTATAGCTGCCAGTCTTCTCCCTGCTTCCTGTCATTATTACATGGCAAGATTTATTTGCGTTTGGAGTGGTGCGCCGGGGCGCCGGCCATTTGCTATTCATCACTTGGGCCTTTCACTGGAGCGGCCGCTCATGGCCAGCAGTGGCGGTCGTAATTGCTGGCATCACCCAGCTGTGGAAATGATGAGGAGGGGGGTGTCCGCTGGGGTCACACCCCTGCCCCATCCAGCCTGCTGGCCAGGGGGACTGTCCACTTCACTCACATGGGTTATTCTTTCCATCTTCCCAATCACACTGCCACACACAACCACTACAGAGCAGTAAAGGGCATTCTGCTTTCAAATTAAAGTTGTGCAATACATTACAAACATAACTACCCACTAGCAATTAGTTAGTAATTATGTTATTATTTGGTTTAAAATCAACTGGATGCACTTTTGACATTTTCTGTTCATTTTTCAATGCCAAGAAATTACAGTTTCTTAATTAATTTTAATAATGAAATGTTTCCTAATTCCCATTCTATAGATTAGCAGTGTACAATAAATTAAAACTATATAAATACATTTATACATATATATTTATGATATTTATAAATTTATAAATATAAAAAATGTTCAGTTACAGACAAACATGTGATGAATAGAAAGTTTAGTATTCGTCCACTTGCTTGGAAATACACTCTGGTTTTGATATTTGTGGCATTAAGGTAATTAAAGTACTAAAAATTACACAGCTAGAACATAAAATGTTTTACAGTGTAATTGCACATCCACACCTGATAGATTTTTGTGATTTTTTTAATGTTTTTGGCATATGTAGTTTTACACTTAACTAGATATTCTACCAGCCTTACTGGCAAGCAAACTCCGAACTCCTTCAAAAAGTGTTCTATCAACACTATGGACAATGCAGCACAAAAAAAGAGTAACAAGGTGGGACTTTTAATTAACCTAGAACTTTGATCAGACATTATGTAAAAGAACCAGGTGACTTAAGAAGACAGTTGTGGCCTACATAGGAAAAAAAAAGAAAAAACGAGCCTTGCATTTAGATTGCAGGCTGGGTAATTAGACCAGCACGGTGTAATAGTAGGACAAGGCCGCTGTGGAAAATTAACTCTGCTCCATTTGCAATAAAACGACACACCATTCCACTGAGCTTCGGACGCACTGCTCTCCAGCTGCCGGGACCCCCTTCGACTGCGTGACTGTTGACAGCCGGCGACATGATGCCTCCTCCAGCCACTAATCTGTGTGGCTTAGAATCATCTGTAACAATGTTATTTTCGACCCTTTCTTTCCCATAGCCCCACTAAACAAGCTTTTTTTTCGGAAGATATTCTAGACCCTTGTCTCTCAAAGGTAAACAAACAAATCTGACACAACAAACAACAATATGGGGGGTTGGCAAACTTCGCATAGGAAGCTTCTCACAAATGTGTTTATTTACACGATAAATCATCACAATTAAACATCATAACTAGGCCATCATAATTAATTGGCCTAGAGAGAGTTGGTATGACAAGCAGGCAAAGTGAATCTACTCCATCCACATGGCTCCATTAATCTGCACCCAGCGCTGTAGTTACGGGCAGCTGGTACACAGTACAGGGGGAAAACAGGGACGTGTGTCAGCAGACACCTTGAATGGCACGTGCTTTTTGGCAATTACTATTTGCCATAAACGTTTGTACGGTACATTTTAGATACTGACGTCAGCAGGCTATGCTGTAAACTACTGAATTCTGTGGCTAAAATCACACTTGCAGGTAACCAGATGTACCTTAATATATAATAAGATATACCATGATATGGAACACACATGCTATTATTATCATGGAGAAACTAGCAATTAGTTTGCAATTATATTAATATTTGGTTTACAATCAACTGGCCGGCGATTTTTAACTGTTTCTGTTCGTTTTTCAACGCCAAGAAATGACAGTTTCTTTATTAACTGTATAATGAAAGGTTTGCTAATTCTCATTCTATAGATTAGCAGTGTACAATAAATTAAAAAATGTAATGAATAGAAATACACTCTGGTTTTGTTATTTGTGGCATTAAGGCTTAAACGAGTTCTACAAATCACAAAAAAAAAAAGTAAAGGTTTATGACAAAACAGCCAGAACACAAAATGATTAACCGTTGAATTGCACAGCCATAACCGATTGATTTTGTGATTTATGTTTGTCAAATGTAGTTTTACAATTTACTAGATATTCTACAGTTTCATGTATTTACATACAATTATGTTACAAACGCACCCAGCCTTAGTGGCAAGCAAACTCCCAACTCCTTCAAAAAGAAGAAAATAATTTTAGTCGAATAAGTTGCAGTTTTTTGACTAGCAGTGCTTTAATTAATACACAGCTAGTGTTGTTTTGGTTTGAGCACCTTTACATTTCATGGTTAAGTTTGCAGTGCTGTCCTTCCATCCTCAAAGTGCATGCTAGAGGGTCTACCACCTCGTAAAATCTGGGGAAGCCAAAGACAAGACACACATTAACCTGCCAATAAACCATCAGGGATGTATTTCCTCACACAGAGCATGATCACTGTTAAATGACACCCACAACACAATATCATAATATTTCTCAATAAAATTGCAAGTAAAGGTCTGATCATTTTCATGAGATTAATTTATATCTGTAGATAACACATTGCTTTTTATCGTCTTGTTGCTAATGTACTATTATACTTTACAAATAATCATGTGGTGCATTACATTTGACATTTTGTGTTCTGTATTGACAGGCTCCAATCGATACTTTCTTCTGTTTGACTTTCAACATTCTTCCGTTTGTTGTAATGTCAAGAAATGACGAGGTAAGAAGTGTAAAGGAGTATTTTTCACCAAATTTGAAACAAACTAAAAGCTCTCTTTCACTCAAAAACAACTGGGTATCTATTGAAGGTTTACAATCTGTCCAAAATTTCTCTGCTTGTTTCAAAGAACTGGTGAAAAAGTCCTATTGTATGACATGTTTATTTTCGGTGGCAATAACAGACTCCTGTTGTTTTTTTCCAGTAACACACAGAAAGTGAATTATATATTAGCCTACACTTCCTCAAAGTCTCAAAGATAGACAGATCATGTCTGTCCTTCAAAGCCCTCACATGTTCTTTCCCCATGCTAATGAATGCCCTGTGTTCTGTGACACACAGACACACACACACACACACACACACACACACACACCACTTTCAATCGCTGCCATCTCATTGTGTCCTTATCCCTTAGATGTCCTCTCCTTCTTTCTGTCCTGGCATTGTGTCTCTGATTAAACTCAACATGGCAGCCGCTGAGCATTTCTGTGCGCTTCTCTCCTGCCTTTCTCTTTCTCCTAATGACCCCAACTCTGCATTGTTGTGCAGCAGCTGGAGAAAGTTGCATTTAAAGCAATAAATCTCTGGATCACATTCTCAGAAGGTCATTAAGCCTTAAATGCAAAGTGTCACCAGAAAAAGAAAAAAAACAAAACAAAACAAAAAAAAAAACGAAAGCATACAAAGTTGAAAGATGCCCTTTTTTTCAAGGGGATAAGGCTTCTGGGAGAAAGAGGGAGGTGATCGCACCACTCGCAAGCAATGGGAGAGGTCACCTTTATCGGGAAGAATGGATGACCTGTGATATCCATCTTTTGATTGGAGGGAAACAGGTGTGATTGTGCTGTGAATTATTTAAAAAGACATTCTGCAAAGCAAAGGCCGGGAGCCTCGCTCGCATAAACACGGCTACAACTGTTACAAGCTCTTCGGAAAATGATTCTTATATTTGACCGAAAACAGTTGGTTTGGCAAGGGTAAAAGAACGCTCGCCTACATAAATATACGCAGACGAGTCATGGATGTGATGTCGAGTTAAAGCACTAAAAAAGTCAAGTGAGGCCAAATAATTTCTTTTAAAAAAGGATGCATGCGGAGTATCTCTAACACCGCGTTTAATAAAATACAAGCACTAGAATTAGCACTGAACATTCCCTGAATACAAAGATGATGCGACCTCATAATTGACACTCAATGCACCTGCTACTGAACACAAAACAGGTATGAGGGAACTACAGAAGCATGAGTTATTAAAATTAAACTGGAAATTCTCAACACGGACGTGTAACTGGTTCAAATTTGCAAACACTCTGCTTTAACAAAAATGGTGCTCAAAGCCACAGAGAGGGCAAAGAGATTTATTGGCTTAATTTGCTGACCTCTAGCTTGTGGATCTTAAGGGGCGGCGTGCGAGTAAAGCACTGGGCAGTGGTGCGAGTGTGTGTGTGTGTGCGTGTGTGGCAGGGGGGGTCAAGGTCAGCTCGTTTTAGCTAGGTCAAGTTCAGGTTGCCTATGCTGCCTCTCTTATGCATTCAATTACACAGTCACCTGACACTAAATTAGCATGACAACCTAATTTACCTTTTCACCCCATTTGAGTATGATCTTCCCCAAGCTGAGGGAGAGAAAGAGAGAGAGAGAGAGAGAGAGAGATAGGGAGAGAGAGATGAGCATATACAAAATGAGAGAGAGAAAGAGAGAGAGAGAAAGAGAGAGAGAGAGAGAAAGAGAGAGAGAGAGAGGACTCTGTCAGCAAAAAAAAAAGGAAAAAAAAACCCAACCTTTTTGCCCCACTGACTCAAGACCAATAACATTTTCCAAACGTCCGACCACATTAATTATTAAGGAATCGGAAAATGGCTTCTATCGGGGCCTTAAGTCTAGGTGCTGTCCCATTAGCCGCCATCAGCTTCGGGGAGAGGCGGTTGTGGCGTGTGCAGTAATGAGTGGACCCTTCACGCCTGCAGGCTGACCTAATGAAGTGATGCTTACTAAGAGCTGCTCTGCACCAGCGGAGCAAAGGAAACGAAACCGGGGGGGTGGGAGCAGAAAGAGCTACTGTAAAAAGGGAAATTAAGCTGCTGTATATGCAGCCTGTTCTCACCACTGACCTTGTTACCGGGCCTGGTTCAGGCCGCCCCCATGAGCCACAGCGCTCAAGGAGTAGATGGATCATAATATGAGCGAAGAGATGACTAGTTAATATCGCAGAGTGGCAAGGCGTCTTAGATCTTCAAGACCGGGAACTATAGAAACACACAGCAGGGCGCTAACATGGTCCACAGTGAATGTACTACAGTAGGTTTGATCACTTGTGCATCATGTTAAACGTTTTCTTTCATTTTTAGCAAATCTTACATTATGTTTCAAGTTTCAAGTATAATGTATAAAGTATAAAGAAATATACACTACCGGTCAAAAGTTTTAGAACACCCCAATGTTTCAAGCTTCATTTAATTGAATTTCAAACAGTTCAGGTCCAATGAATAGCATGAAATGGTA
>JBBPDH010000001.1:29960458-29975072 GCA_037974565.1 Clupeocharax schoutedeni | reverse complement strand
AAGTATTAGAAGTTGGCACCTCCACATCATTGCATTCAGTTTTTATTCACGATTTGTATAGTGTCCCAACTTTTTTGAATCCGGTTTGTAGTAGTATTTTTTTTTTTTTTAATTTAAAGTTCAAGTTACTGTAATACTGAGCTTAAACTAATAATGCATGTTTTGTAAGTAACAGATGTGTGTCAGTGTATGATCATGACAGGCCAAATTGAGGATGGTTGTTTACTTTTTTTTTTTTTCTTTAGCATGTAGCTAGCCATAACTGCAACAAACCTGTAACATGCTCTAGCTCTATTACTTACATTCGTACTATAATTTTGTGGGAGAGTCATCCCAATTCAGAACTGATATCCATTTCTTTTCCCTTTTGGTTGTCCAGTCTTTTTTTTTTCAAGACCTATAAATCAAAAAGGTTTGTGTTTGAGTGATACTTTGGCACTTTTATAGCGGTACAGATATGCACTGAAATCGTATCTTTACAATTCCGCAGAGCAGTTTTCCCCGAAGGGAAACTTTTTATGAGCCTTACAAAATTTCATAGTTTATTGAAGAACAGCATATTACCATTGAGGAATGCCAGTACAGTGATGCTCGGACTTCACCAGAAATCAGGACTTAAATGAGGGAATCCAGGCCCTCCGCCCACACTATCGGCCCATTCCTGTTACATGAGTCTAATTGGAGCGATGGAGCTTGACCCCTTCTCATCTGCGAGAGCGAAGGTCCTGTCACCACTTAGACACCAACAGAAGCAGCTCAGCAGGCCAGACGTGTTTTACAGCTCCTGTAAAAGATAGAGTGTTATGTCCGGGAAGAAGGAGGGAATATAAAAATTTATAAGGGAGAAATAAGGGGCAATTGTGAAAATGGAAGGATGAATTTCAGGCTCAGACTGAATATATCAAATCTTTGCTTAAAAAAAGCTGCTTTTCTTTAAAGTATTTGCTGTGTTTATTGCTTGATGTACAATGCAATAGTATAGGTGTTGAGATATTATGAATAATATATCTGAACTAAACGTCAAAACTTAATTGATCAGAATTGCTCTCTACATTTAACCTGTTAACATTTTAAACTCAAGGTTCTTGATTTAATATTGCTGACTGGACTCATTTGTTATATGTCTTTCCAACTTATCCTTGACTAATTAGAGTTGTAACATCTGTAACATCCAATCAGTTTAGAGCCAGAAGATGGTAACTTAAGGTGGGACCCAACAACAAACAGACAAGCTTTATAACCTTTATTGTTTACCTGACGAGGCTGATATCATCCAAAAATTCTCCTGAAGCCAAATAGTGGAATAGTGAAATTCATTATAATTGATTTGACTTGATTTACTTCCTTCCTTTGTTGTGTCTAAATATCATCTACTCTTCTGGGAAAACCTGGATATTGAACTTTTGCAGTGAGAATTTGATAGTTCTGCCGTTTTTGGCTAAACGTGCCCACACTTTGATTTCCCAGTGTATCTCTGCCCAGTAAAAAACTGACAAGCCTATTTTGACCAATCAAAAAGCAGTGATGCAGTCAAATAGGGCCATGGTATCATGCATACAGCTTGGGTACAGGTCACTTTATTTAGAAAGCAGAAAAATGTTTGTTCATGGTTACGGCCTGGTTTCTTTGTAGATTTTGCGATTTAAAAAGAAATGCTAAGGATATGACGCCATTTATCAGTTGTAAATTTGATGAAGCCTGTCTGCCCAGTGCTTGTGAAGGTCATTCACACATTTTGGATATGGGGAAACAAGAGCTGCACCCTTTTTGCGACACCATCTTTATTCTCTCAGCCTCCATCATACTCTTTACCAAACGCCGATATGTTAGCCTGTTAATAGAAACCAGTGTTTACAAGGGTGCACAGATTTGTATTAGATCTAATTGAGCAATATGCATCATTGATTTTACCTGTCTGAGAGGTCACAGAGAACTTGGAATCTGAGCCCGCAATTACTTTATTTAGAATTATCTATTGACTGCTGATCAATGGCAATTCTCATTTTGTTTTGTTTTTGCCTTATTATTTTTCTACGGCTATTGTTTTAATCTCCTAATTAGGCTGAAGGACATCTGTCCACTCTGCTGCAGGACTCTGGCACTTTAGTTACAGCCATGCTGCCCAGCATGCTCATCTCATTTTCGCGACAGTGACAGCCGACAAGTTTTTATGATGGAAAGTCAAAGGCTTCCTTAGCTGTGTAGTTGATTTCATCGTGGAATCAATGATGCTAATGATACTAATGACCACTTTCTTCTAAAAGGCAAACTGAATAGACAATTACTGAAAGCCACAGCTAGCATGCGACTCATGTGTGACTCACTCTCTAATACAGTAGTGTTTTGTATTTCTGGACAGATACAGCAGAGATGGAGAGGCTTCTATGTAAGGAAGTATGTTCACAATTACTATGCACGGAAAAGATACTTGAAAGCCTTGACCCACAAGAATGAACAAATCAGGTGGGTGCAGAATGCTAAAACAAATGTTTTTTTGCTGTATTATATTATTGTTTTAAGACTCCAGTAAAAGTTGAAATGCAGGATCACAGAGGGTAAAAAAAGAATAGGCAATATAATAGCCATTTGCATAATAGGCAATATTCACAATGTTCAGGAGGCCTTCTTAATTAAGCCTTGACATTTAAGATTTTTAATTAGATAAAAACTACATCAAACTTGTAGAACAATGTATTATTTGAGTAAATGTATCTGAGGAGCCCATTTCCATTCAGCTGGCAGGAGTTCCACTTGGAGGCCATTAAACTGTTAAACTGTTAAAAAAACTCTCAGCTTCGCAAGTTTAGATCTTAGACCTCTTAGATGAACGTATAAAATGACTGAGGAAGCTTTATACCACAAAGAATGCATTCATAAGAAATATTAAATTACTTAATATTTCTAAAAATATAGAAAATTGATCAGAGTATATCATTTTTATATATGTAATTTATATCTATATATATATATATATATATATATATATATATATACAGTAAAATAAATGTAATAATTACATTATTAGTTATTTAATTATTGTTTTCAAGGAATATACAGATTACAGTATATTAAATATAATGATTATAGTGGTCATAATTATACTCATACTCATAATTATGAGTAGGCGTGATTTTGAACCTGCGAACAGCCGTGTTCTGTTGGTTTCAGAAGAACAGATTTTATATTAAATAGTGTGTGTAGAACATGCACACCGGTAGCGCGCCGTGTATAATCTTCTCTGCCCCTGGGTTACTCACAAGCGAATAATGTTATGAAATTAAAAAATTAGCCTCTGCATTCAGCCGGCTCCTGCATTAATAAAACATGCCTGCTTCAGGGGCAAAAAAGATACCATCTTTTACCTTTGATAAAAACTTGGTCACATTTTAATGTGCCCAATATATTTTGTGGGAAAATATCTTAAGGGTTCGCCTAAAATTAAATGTAAATTTGTTAAGTGCTCCTTGGATCAGTAACTCCAGTACCCACCTACACCTCCTCCCCACCCACACACTGCTGCTGCCTGCCTTTAATGGGGTTTCTCACCTATGAGTCACATCGCTAATGCATATGAAGTGGAGAGGTTAAAAAAAATACCTTCTGTGCTAAGATGTGTTTGCCGTAATTGAGAGCTTAGGATAGCGAAAACAAGTTAGTGAGTTTTGATAAACATGGGCTAATGTTTGTGCACTAATGCTAACATTAGTAAAATATTCGCTTTAATGTTTACACACGAGTGAATTAAATACGTAATAGCAAAGGCTGGTAATAGACAAATATTTAGCAAATGGAGCTATGAAATAGTGTTTACCATTTTACAGTAACACCACTCTTATACAATGATTGTAAATCCATTTATTAGTTATTAATTAGATCTTAAACACATAGTTATAACGCAGAAAGGGAAGCAGTGACCTGTTGCTGTACAAAGATTGAAATCACTTCATCTTTACTATTAAAGTGATATATATATATATCATATATATACAGTATATATATATATATACAGTATTAAGTGCTAATACTGATTTTCAAGATTCTTTATTTGTCACATACATAGTCATACAAGTACAACACACAGTGAAATGCATCCTGAACCGCTCCTTACTGACTGTGTAAACATTATAAATATAAGCAGAAATGTAAGTAAAATTAAAAATTTTTTAAATATAAATCTGAGATTTTCTAACACACATCTAAAGTAAATGACTTAAACAAGGAGCACCAAAATGTTTGTTTTTTTTATGTGTGTTCATATAAATGTAGCAGCAATATGTACATTGTGCAAATGGAAAGTTAAAGATTTTATTTAGTCTTTTCCATCAATAAACATATATACTCCTCAGCTTTATCAGATATTTATATTCATCAGATTACAATGTTTTTCATTTATGTGCTAAGACTGTTTATTAATGACTTTTAAGGGGTTTATGACCTTAAATCCTTTATAAACATATTGTTGGTCTAATATTCTTGTGAACTTAACTACCTTACCTAAATGAACAGCATTTTGTAATAAAGAGGTCAATATAAAGAAAGGTGTTTTGTTATCATGATTCATAATATGAAAGGTGTCAGACCCTTTATATATCAAAACAAATTGATAGCAATAAATAGGAGGACTTAGAAACCCTACATTTATATTACATTTATATTAATGGCGTTAAAAAAAATTAATCGATGCCCACGTCTAATACATATATATATATCTTGTAACAAATTTCTTGTAAATATATTGTTTTGTAAAATTACTTGTACTCAAATCTAAAAAATTTCAAAGTTGTGATGCACATCAAACATAGAATTGTCCTCAAATAGTATTTTATTTACGTTTCTGCCACCCTCATCCCCGCAATCTCTCTCTGTTTCTTTCGTCTTAGTTCTGTCTTCTGTCTCTTAGCCAGTTAATCACTTGTTTATGGAGTGCTTCTGTGGTCGTGTTCAATCAGTGAAAGATTGTGTTGATTCTGAGGGTCTGCTCGGCACTGAGCACAAAATCACCTAGTGACTGATCATTCACCCCCCAAAGGTCTCCATGCCAGGATTTAATCCACGCAGCTCCGGCGACGGAATAAATTATTCAAAATTTTACTAATGGTTCCCATTTAGCATGAGCCGACTAGCCTGACATGCCAATGATATTAGGCCAGCATCTGCCCACGTCAGGGCAGCAGCCCCCTCTCTCTCTCTCTCTCTCCCTCTCTCTCTCTCTCCCTCCCTCTCTCTCTCTCTCTCCCGACAGTGAGGGATCTTAACGCTTGTAAAAAAAGAGAAACATCCGCGCGGTTTCATTAGCTCGATCTTGGCGACAGGAACCGCCATGTTCCTGTGTCCATCTTCGCTCTCCTGCATATCTTAATGAAGTCAGGACCCAAGTTCACTGCGGCAATTCCGCAGCAAGAGTTTGTGCAATATAACAATTTATCATTTGTCAAAAAGACACTTAAGGTTCCGGCGCTTAATAAGGGCTTCCTCTGGGCTTGAGTAATTAGAAGTGAGCGGCTTGCATATTTACTAAATACGGAGTGTCATTGCCACCATGGCCTGTTTCCTGCATGAATTATTCCTCTATCTGTAATAAACAGCTGGGTAATTATTACTGCCATAATCAGATAAATGTCTCTCTGTAATGTTCTAGCAAGGCAAATCTTTAACTCCGCGGAAGTGCAGAGGGGGGGAATTTATGGACTCCTAGTGGTTAGGCTACTTTTTTCAACCCTTTTCAAGGACATCTTTTCAAATATAAAAAAGGAAAATGGCTTCATAACTGCAGGCTTTCCTTACTTTTTTACATTTCAGAGTATTTAGGGCAAGTGCTTTATCACAATAATAAAGTGTTTAATACGGCAACGGTATGCATATACTTAACTCCTCATTATGGCAGTAATTGTGGCAAAATATTAAAGCTGGTAAACAATCCTTTTTTTTTCTTTTCTCTTTTGAGTCAAATGGCTTTCAAGGCCTTATATTTATGAACAGTATTTCACAATGTATTTATTATTAGGCCAAAACGCTCAGATTGAACAGTGTATTTTCACAAATACATATTTCAATAAATAGTGATTTATGCCGTGAATTACTTTATTTGATTTACACTCTACCTCTACTGTTTTGTTTTTTTGCTTCAGTATCTACAAAAGGCCTGTTTTATGATTATATACAAATTAACATTTTATCAAGACTTAAAAGGACTGCAGTGATTTTTCAGAATTCATTCTGGTTTGATGTGAAATTGATCACAGTGGTAGTGATATGAACCAGATGTCTATTTAAATCTCCCTTTGTTGCATAAAGTGGTTTAATGTCTGAGACATGGTTCCCATCTGTGGGTTGTAAGTCAAACTGGTACCCAAATAAACGTTTAAAAAAATATCATGTGTAATAATACAATAATTGTCACTATTTTAGTATGATATATTGATATTAAATTGGTGGAGATTTTATCATTAAAGTAAAAAACATGGCTAAAGCCCATCAGAAGAGAGGCCCGATGGCTAACAGAAGACAAAAGACCAAAAATAAACGTAACTATTGGAAACAAATTGTGAATAAATATTAGCTTGTGAATCTCAGGACAAAAACATATAATTAGCTTTTGTCGTTTTCTCACTAAACACACAGATTTTGCTTTTTGGGAAATGATCTGAGCCTGAAATGAGGATATTAACCAGTTTTGTAACTGACTCTGATTCTTCGTTTGGGCAAGGGAGAGAAATACCATGGACAGGTCACCACAAACACATTCACACCTAGGGGCAATTCAGCATCTCCGGTTCTCTGTAAGGTGACAGTGCTACCCACTGTGCCACCATGCCACACCATGATATTTGTATTAATAGAATCTGAGTTCTGTAATTCAAATTATAATGAATATGAAATTATTCTCACCTTTATAAACGTGCTGATCATTGGAAACCGGCTCCTCATATATTTGTATTATTATAATACAAGCAAATCATTGAAATCACATTCTAATGTTCATTCAAATGGTTTCAAATTCAAAACGTTTTATGTTAAATTTAATGGTGGCTGAACAGTGAACTCCTGAACGAGGCAAAATCTCATTTTATGGTTGCTGTGGAAGAGAGTTCATAAGCTCCCTGAACTTGTGGTGGGCTAGTGTTTGAAACGTGGTGAGTTAAATGCCCCTAGTTCCAGCAGCCATGATTCAAGATTCAAGATTCAAGATACTTTATTTATCACATGCAGTCATACGAGTACAACACACAGTGAAATGTATCCGTATTCAAAGCATAAAAAAGCAAACATATCTCCTCCTCTGCTTGAACACAAACGTGACATTGTTTGAAGTTTATAATCCGCACTGCTTGTTCGAATGCTAATTAATCATTTGAACCAAGCTGGGAGCCAACCTACCATTTACCTATGAAATGAAGTCAGCTCTCTGGCATAGGCTGCACTTAATAGAAAACTGCAAATGTACACTATTATAGTTAACTTCAGCCCCTTAAATGGGGTACAGTGTAACATGACATATCGGACACAGCCCTGAGCTTCTCAAAGAAAGCATAAAAGACATTAAAGTACTGCACAAACGCTCAAGTACCGCGCCGACACCGGTTTTATAGTACCTGTCCGTCACTGAAGTTAGGGCAGTGAGTGTATGTGTGTGTGTGTTTGGTGTAAGGACACACAAAGGTCATCTGTGTTAGCTGCTCCCATGTCTCCCTGCTGGTCCATCAGCACTAATGAGGTTTATGTGTTCCCCCATCCCCTCTCTGAGACACAGATCGAGATCCCCTTCCACGGTTACAAATCTGTTTGGCTTTTGTCCACTACAGTGCAATTAATAATAAGTGTGAGATATAGGTCAGCAAAGGTCACAGAGAGTGTAGCACCAAGCACAATAAAAAAGAAAAGAGACCGGCCCGAGCCCACAGCAGCTTCAGATCACCCTGCAAACTTTATTATTAGGCCTTTAGAAGTTCGGCTACATGTAAATGGTGTGAGTTGTATCACACTGAAACGTGTTATTTGAAGGGAACATGTCAGTATTTATTCTTGGCATGAAAAATGACAGCACAAAATGTTTTTCTGAGCATAATGGGATTGTGTGAGTAGTTAAAGGACATTAACCATTTAATATAAAAGTGGTGCTGAGAACCGGTTTAACTAGTATTAGTAAATAAAGTTTACGGCATTGTTTGTTTTTGATAGTATTTGTAATTATGGTAACAGTGCCCTTACACACACACACACATATATATATATATATATACATATATTTTAGTCCTATCAAATTATTACAATTTTTAATCAGATTAATCACAGGGTTGCTGTGGATTCATTTCAGATGATCACAATTTTCATTTTTAATCTGTATTAACCACATTTCATGTTGAATTAGCAAACAAACTCATGAAAAAAGGGAATACATGTTTATCTTGAACATTCATGTTAACAAACTAAACTTACAAAACCTTTAAAGTCTGTCCTCCATGAAATTAATAGGTCTGCAGTTTGTTGGCAGTTGTGGCCAAGCGTTAGCCAAAGTGCTAGCAGCGTCCTCGACTAACGTATGCTTCGCGTTAATGTGTTATTTTAAGCTGGAAGTGCTTCGGTGAAATTTCCCATTGAGAGGGCCAATGTGCTGTTTATCATCTTCCGTATTGAGTTGATTGGCTCTGCTGCCTGTCTCTGACAGATCAACTGGCCATTAGCACATGTGCGAAGGTAACTCTACTTGGACAAAATGACCGAAATGCATTGACAGAGACATATTAGGGATATTGAATCATTGGATGGATTTTTTTCATTAAATGAAAAACATATATATGTATATATGCGTGTGTAGAAATCCTGAAGCTGTCAGTACAGAATGGAAATCCTATGTCAAATGTTCTCTAACCATCTGACAGTTTGTAATCACTTAACATAACTCTTTTGACGTAGTTTTGACTTTTTTTGTAGATCTAAATCAATGTAAATTAAAACTTAACTTAGATCCAAAAAGACAGTAATTTTGATTCAATGTTTCAAATATGTGTTATCCGAAAATGATCATATGGTAAATAATATATATAAGTTGCTATTTGCCTATTTTGATCACCTTTTTTTAAAAACGAATAAAAGGCATTCTGGAAAGTAATTGCATTATAACTTTATGCTGTAAAATTATTGATAACATTGTTTCCAAACTTCTGACCCGCATTATTAAATACTTAATTAGGTAATTACATTTGAATAATATACCAAAACAGAAGTAATAACTCAACTTCCAAGGGTTAATGTTATATTGTTAAAATAATGACATTGCAATTAATTATTATAAATGATGACATTAATAAGGAAGCACTTTGCCCAAAATAGCTACTGTTGCTAATAACAAAAGGAAGCTAGATGAAGTCTTCCTTGAAGCTATTTCCAGCATTTCGTGTGGCAACCCCCGGCCATGCTAGTCTACATATTTCATTTCAACATTTAATCTTAAGCTGAGAAGAGGGGGTTGGGCTGAGGGTGGGGGGTACCTTTGCAAAAGTGGTGATTTTTAAATGTCAATATAGCCTGTTCTATAAGCGCTTGTAAAAGGGAATATTAATACAGTCTTTTGTGTTGTTGTAATTGAAAAGTGCAAGCCTGGGGAGGAGGCTGATGAGGAATTGCCTCCTTTTGCACTTGCTTGTAGACAAACTGCTGCAGAAACAGCTTGACTGCGTGTTTTGGTACCGAGTGGGTCGATGTGGGTAAAAAATTTCTGCTTTTGGAAAAAACACTCTGTGAAGAAAGGTATATGTTTAAAACACAAAAGCAACTTTTTATTTGTCATTTGTTGATTCTGAATATGTTATCATACAGAGAAGATTTTAACCCTTTAATCACACTGCTATATTTTGTCATGTAACACATCCATTAAAAATCATTCCTAATCGTAGCAGGACTACATTTGATTGAAAGGAACATACAGTGGGCTTTAAAAATCTGAGACTCCACTGAAAGTGTGGAACAGAAAACTGTTCTGTTTCTGTCACTGTGCAACTTTAAGCAAATTTGGGACGTTGACCATATTAAGAGTAGATTTATTATGGAGTTTAATTGCTTCCATTCTCAGGTGGATCTAAACTTCTCCTTGAAGTAAAATTACATTTACGGCATTTATCAGACGCTTTTATCCAAAGCAACTTCCATTCCCTAACTACAGGGGACAGTCTCTCCCTGGAGCAACTTGGGGTTAAGGGTCTTGCTCAGGAACCCAGTGGTGGTGTGCTGAAGGTAGGAATCGAACCCATGACCTCTTGCACCAGAGGCAAGTATCCGACCACTAGGCCACCACCACCCGGGACTACATCCCTCCAATACTACAAAATATTAAAATTCATGTTCACATTTGAGATGTTCCATTGTTAAGTCAAATTGTTATGCTGGTCATATTATTTGTAATGACACTAAACTGTAAAATAATGCAAAATAGAAGTGTTTTTAAAAGTGGTTTCAGAGCTTTGGACTCCACTGTATTAGCAGTTCAGGAAATTCCACCTTGTACTAAAGAGATGGAATTATAGTTGCTCTGTTAGTTGCCACATTACTATTTTGACTGAGAATCAAATGTTCAAAGAGAAAAAGAGAGTGTCTCTATGTTCTCAGGAGAGAGTTAGAGGAGGTAGCGGAGCACCAGAGGAAAGACAGAGAGCGTGTTGCAATGGAGAGAGAGGAGAAAGACAAATACATCCAAGCTCAGCGGCTCCACTTCCTCCTCAGCACCAAGCAGGTCAGTCTCTCTCTCTCTCCCTCCCTCTCCTTCTCTCTCTCTCTCTCTCTCTTTCTGTGTCTGTCTCTCTCTCTTTCTTTCTGTGTCTCTCTCTCACTGTCTCTCGCTGTGTGTGTGTGTGTCTCTCTCTCTCTGTGTGTGTCTCTCTCTCTCTCTGTGTCTCTTTCTCGCTGTTTCTCTCTCTGTGTCTCTGTCTCTCTCTCTCCCTCCCTCTCTCTGTCTCTCTCTCTCTCTCTCTCTTTTTCTGTGTGTGTGTCTCTCTCTCTGTCTCTCTCTCGCTGTCTCTCTCTCTATGTTTCTCTCTCTGTCTCTCTCTCTCTCCCTCCCTCTCTCTCTCTCTCTCTCTCTTTCTGTCTCTCTCTCTATCTCTCCCTCTGTGTCTCTCTCTGTCTCTCTCTCTCTCTCTCTCTCTCTCTCTCTTTCTCTCTCTCTCAGACCCGTACACTCAGAGGAAGTCATCACTTCTTTACAGATTAACTTAAGTCTAGTTAGCTTTGAGTAAAGAGTCCAAATTTGGTGCTGACTGGAGAGACACAGAGAGAGAGAGAGAGAGAGAGAGATATCAGATTAAAAGTTAAAAGGAGCAACAGATTACAGCCTTTGTTCAGCTAAGTCAACTTAAAATACCAAGGCAGCTTTGAGAAGTCAGTCAGAAAAAAACTTTTAGATAAAAGATGTTTAGATAAAGCATAAAACACTGAGTTTTAACTTAAATGTATACCATATTTTCTACTATTTTTATAAAACTTTCACTATATATTAATTATTATTTATATGAAAATCAGTACTTGTTGCACTCTGTTCTTTTATGTGGCCTTTCCACCCTCACCGACACAGTATGATGATGTAACACAGAGTATCTGAGATGTGGTTAAAATCCATATTATGGAATGTCATACAGGTATTCAGCTTTACTCCAGTAAATCTGCCACCCTTAAGCAATGCCATGTCTGCTACACAGGTTAACAGTTCCATCTGGCCTTCTTGATAATAAAATGTGAATATATACCCTACTCAGCAAATCATTGCAGCAGTTAGGAGACAGGCATATATAATCTTTCCTCCGAAGAGCCTCTGGCAATGGCGTGTCTTGATAATTATGATGAAGTGCATTGGTCGCTGTTGATTCAGCAGCAGTTGTGGGCAGGCAGATATTTCATTTTGCAGGGTCTCCTTCATGCCTTCCTGGTTATGATGCCGTTCTGTGGCCCTTGCTCGGTTCCTGTTGTTGTCGCGGCTGCCGTGGCCGTGCTTTTTGCCCAAGTCACAATGCGTTGCGCGCCAGCCTCGCTACGGCGGCCAGGGCAAGAGGACACCACTGCCAGCTGTCTGCAGTCGGCGGGCGGAAATCGAGAAATAATACATACTGGCTAATAGCTAATGGGGAACAGATGTGGGGGAGCAGCATGAGAGTGAATCCAAATGGGTGGAGGGCAGTGGGCACACTCTTAATGCGTGGCATTGGTTATAGTGTTTGCTGTAGCTGCTGATTGCTTTGGAGTTATTGCTGTTCTTTTTACTATATTTTTTAAAGTGCTTTTAGATGTTTACTTAGTTAATTGAATTGTTGCCCTTTATTCCCATTCTCTCTCAACAGGTTAAGTGCATTTCTAACTTTTTTAGATTTGTTTCGATGTTAAAGGGCCCATATCCAACATTTCTCAGGCATGCTACTACCTGGACAGTCCCTTAGGATTAGAAGACCGTTTTGTTACTGCATATAAGATATTGTCCTTTTTAACATAATTTGAAACCGCCATGTGATGATTACAGTGTGTGAAAAATTAGTAATGAATGGATTATTTGGTGAAAAACATTTATTATAATTAACCTTTTTATTCAGACTCTAGTTACCATTTTGGAGATGAGAGTAAGAGTATTTTCTCTATTTTTCTATTCGGACCGAATATTGGTCAATAATATAACAAAAATAAAATATATCCTGTTCTACAATTTGTCAATTTGCAATTTAAAATCTAGACCTTCGACAAAGTTCACCGATTTTGAGACCAAAAACGAATAACCCTGTTTCTGCTTTCTGTTTCGGCCGTGCAAGCTGCAAAAGGATGACATGATAACGTTAAGTGCTTATCCTGAAAGAGGCATTTGTAAACACAATGCGCACAAAGCACGCATGGACATGCACATTATTCAGCACAGATAACGGGTTTGAAAAAGGTCAAGGGTTTAAACTGCCTGCCTCAGATCCAGGCGTCAAGCCCACTCCTCAGAGCAGGGAAGACACAGCTATCTTCAGGAGACACATTCTCTCTCTCTCTCTCTCTATCTGTCTCTTGCCCTCTCTCGCTTTCTCTCTCTCTTGCCCTCTCTCGCTCTCTCTCTCTCTGTCGCTCGCTCATTCTCTTAACACACACTCACACTGGGTGTGTGTGTGTGTGTGCTAGGTAACTTCTGTTCCCAAAGTCTGACCTTGTCTCAAAGAAATGGATGGGTCTCCCACGGTTCATCGTTAACCAGAGAAAATTCTGCTGGACAAAAGTGGCTGTGCTGACATAGATGTAGTTCTTCGGTACGAGGGTCAACATCATTGCTCTTTTCCTGTAAGTCTGAAGCAAGTTGGGAGTTTACAGTGTACCCCCCATTGTGCTGTACTTCAAGCAACAATTGCAGGAGGAAAGAAGCCTCCATGAAGTCTCATTAGCAATTTAACATATTATAATGATCAGGAGCACCACGTGAACAGTCCCTCCTTCTCTTAAACATGGCAGGACGTGATCACAGCCAGTCTGGCTCCAGGAGTTCGCTTCCACTGGGATGTGGGATAGGAGGAAACCAGAGAGCGTTTGCGCTAACTGGAACTGGACGCCTTGACAGGTGCCGAAGTGATAGATATCTGTCCGCTCACGGGAGGTGACAAGTGTAATTGTTTCGCCGAGGTTGAGTGATTAAAAGCGGGTTCATTTTTCCGAAAAACCGTGTGCATTTGCAAAGCATGTTTTGCATGGGTACCTACAATGAGCGACGCAATGGGAGGTGGTCAGATAGCAAGATGAGAAAAGCAAGATGGAGAAAGTGCTGTTGAAGAAAAGCCTGGAGAATGTGGTGCGTCTTGAAGGCCGTGTAGTGTTTACGCGTATTCATACAAGGTTTTAAATCCTTTAAAAAATATACCTACATGACATTAAAGCTATATCTTTCTCAGCTTGGTAATGTTTTCTCTTTTCTTAATATGATGTTTTTTGTTTTTTTTTTAGTGCCCGGGTGTGTTCAATTCTCCATTCCGTACAGAGCCTGATGAGATGGAGCTAAGGCTAAGGAGAGTTAAACCAGTTTTAATCAGGTCTGCTTTCAAAGAAACACGCCCGATGAGCCACCAGGACTCTATTGTTCTACCCGACAAAGATCGACTACCACCCATACACAAGAAACCACAGGTAGGGTGGCTAAAGATGCTAACGAGCCTGTAGAAAGCTCAGGTTCCACATTAGCCTGATATAAATTAATTAAGCTGGTTAGTGTAGTGCAAAGCTAAAGTGAGATGTGTGTGCTGTTTCTAAAGGTATGCCAAGGATATGATCCAAAAATGTGTAACCTTTTGGCTGCAAGTTCCATTTTCAAAATCTAAGACTTGATGAAATTATGAAAATAGGTGGTTTGAACTGTTTGGTTGGGGGTTCTAGGTTGGCAAATTATTAGACAAATTATTTTTAATTAATGTTAAAAATAATTTTAATTAATGGTGAGTATTATGGGCATGCACAACATGCAAGAACTTCTTTACTACAGATTTGATACCTTTTGAACATCGGCCACACAATACACAGAATCAGGTGAGTCAGGTGAGACACTAAGGCCGCGTTTACACTGCAGGTCTTGATGCTCAATTCTGATTTTGATGCCTATATCCGATTTTTTACACCTTCTGTT
>JBBPDH010000001.1:29918677-29937160 GCA_037974565.1 Clupeocharax schoutedeni | reverse complement strand
TTTTATCGTAACAACCAACGATTTATACAGGAAAATAATGACTATTAACAAGGTTGCCCAAACTTTTGCATCCCACTATAAATAGCAACGTAATCAAGAACAAAACCCAAACAGGTGGGACCAGGAACACACAGGGAAAACAGAACAGGATGTCAAAATAAAAGACCCAGAACATAAACAGAAAAACCAGAACCAGAAAACCCAACAAAAAAGCAGTAGCATTTACCAGCCACTGACCAAACCATGACACCAGGGGAATTTAAAATGTTGGGGTTTTTTTTAAAGAAATAAGTAAGCAGTAGGAAAGGGACATAGTTAGTCACCAAAGTGTTCAGGCGACACTTGAAGACTGTGAAGATCATTTTGCTTGTTTCAAGGCATAAGACGTAAGCCATAATTTTGCATAAGACACTTTTACTAAATAAAACTATTCCATTAAATATTTGGAATCATGTTGTAATATACTCACAGCAGTCCCTGTAACTAGATTAATGATGATTTCACTTGGCAAGATATAATTTGTGCAGTCACATCTCAGTGGAGAATCTGATTCTTTTCCATTAATACTTTGAGTGAACTTTTGGACATAGTATATTAAGTCTTTGGAAGACTTTATTCAGTCCTTGAAAATAACCGTATCAAAGATAAAACATAAAAACATGGAAATTACAAAAGATTTGTGACCAAGAAAAAGATAAATTCCTAATATGTAGCTTCAGAACAGGGCTAACCCAAAGACTAAGCAAGGTAGGCGCTTGCTTGGGCCCCCTTGCCCACCAGAGGGCCCCCAAGAGCCCTTAAAATCTCATAAGAATTTGACATGTTTTAATATCTCAATGGTAATCTGTGTACTTCATAAATGGAATATTATGCATTAGCACTGGAGTGGAGCCTCTGGAACTGTAGCTACAGCATGAAGGCAGCAACATGCAAAGGCTTCTAATAGTAAGCTAATAGCTATTGACGGTAGAGTAGAGGAAAGAAGAATAGATTCTCAAATACATCAAGGTCCTCAGGGGGTCCAATTTACTTTATTAATTTACTTTATGAGTCTTACTTAATTAGAAGCCAATTGTTATGAATAAACTCTGCAATTTCAATTGGTTCTTCCTATATGCAAACTGCACAAGTTGTATTAGGCCTCCAGAGTGGCTCCCCCAAGGCAAGAATGATATCATTATAGGTATTTGCTACCTATTACGCATTTTTAAAGAATGTATGAGCCCAGGCAATTCAAACAGGCCTAAGAATTTTGTGATGTTCACTATGTCAAGTATAACAACGTTTTTCTGTCTGTATCATTCAAATGTGTTCGAAAAGGTTTAAAATCCACTCGTTTATCAGCAAGTTTATTGGTTTCATGTTGTCCATGTGGGGTACAATGTAGGTCATGGAAGTTTAACTTCTCCCCAAATATTACAATATTACACTATTACACTATTCAGAGCCGTTTGAGTTTTAATAGTTTACACGGTGTAAACAGTGTTCTGTGTTATTTATGTATAGTAATCATGAATCATGTTAATCATGTTTATTAGTTCAATTTGTAGCCATATCTTTTCATAAGTGATTTGTTCATATGATTTAGGGGATGACTGTAGGGGAAGCAGTGCGGGTGGAAATACACAATTGCTTTGGTAGAAAATGTATATATACAGCTAACACCAGCACTACTGCAGAATCTATATTTTACTTTTTAAAAATTTAAATAATTATATAAATAATACAATATTATATGGTTAAATATACAGAAAATATGAAAAAAATTAAGCAGCTATTGATATTTCCCCTTGTCCTGTAATTATACTTAATGCCTTGCCTTCTGAACAGTAGCAGAAAGAATCTGCTTGAATTACAACAGGAGCCTCAACAATCAATTAGCACCTTGTCCACCTTATTTCCCTGACTCCTGGATTTCGGATCACTGGATGTAAATCCATGACAAGTGAATCTATATATAATATTAATGTTTGGTCTGGAAGGTTTTTCATGAACACAGCACCGACTGCCAAATAAAGAGTGATCAGAGGCAGGTTACCCATCCTCCACAGCCCTCTCCTGCGCTCTCAGCCCCAGGATGGATGGAGCGTCATTAGGCAAAGGAACTCGGCCATTCTCCACAGAAATGGCCAAGTCGGAGGTACCCATAAATCAGGCGGCACCCCTGCTCCCTCAGATACTGTCAGTGTGGCAAGGAACAGAGGGCCCGCTATCGATGCTCAGGGCCCTTCCCAGCTGACTGTGGCTCAACTCATCTGCAGGATGTGGCTGGTGGATAGTAACACCACCCCCTCAACACCCTAGTCCTCTCACACTTCCTCCTTCTAATTTATTTACTGCAGAACACAGCCACCAAGGAGAAAACCAACAGGGAAGGAGAAAGTAAAATGTTGCCACCCACCAACCAAGGGTTCGAGCCATAGGCAGCAAGTCAGCCAACTGTAAGGAAACTCTCTGTAACCTGCAAGAGCACCTGCCACTAAAAGAAAAGATCAGTCTAGCAGTCAGAAATATGCATCTTATGTTGTAGCCACTGTTGAGGAATGCTGAAAAAAATCACACTCCACATCATGAGAAAGAGTCCCACATTTGAAATATAATGTTGCAGATTGTGGCACCAGTATATAGGAGCAGTTAAAAAATGACTTGTGATCTTCTGATACATCCTTTGACTTTATATACACACAAAACCGTTCAAAATTAATAACACACATTCATAATACAAAAAGTCCTATTTCCCATTAGAATAATAATTTGCAACTCTAATTTACTGAGGATCTAATGTCCATGTAAAGGTAGGATCCGATGTCCTGAAGAATGCTTCGGTGAAAAAGAACTCAATTAATCAACACCACTATCTCTTCTTCACTGGGCTTTCCTTTACTGTGGCTGTTATTTCACTGTGCACACAAAAACCCACTGAAGTTAATGACACACTTTAGGCCTGATATACTTAGCTGTTTTTGGCCGGTTTCAGGGACAAATCAGACATATTCTGACAGCACTGCAAGAACCTATAGATATTTCACCCCCTTCAAAATTTTCAGCTGTATTTACTGAGTGAAAGTGAAAGATCTGACAGAGAAAACATTCTAATAAAAGAATTACAGAGAAACTGTTCAAGCTCAGTCAAATGGAATGGAAGCCATTCTACAGATTTTCAGTAGCCTGGGTTCTGACTAGGCCACATAAGGACATTCACTGTTTCTTCCTTCAGCTCCTGCATGGTCAGTTTTGCTCTGTGGTTTGGATTATTGTCATGTTAGGAGGGGAAACTTCCTTCCTTTGGCAACTTGCTGGCAGAGGCCAACTGGTCTTCCTGAAAAAAATTGATGGTGTCTTTGTGTGGTTAACTGTATTGGCTACAAAGGTAAAGGGAGCATTTGGCTGATGCTCTTATCCAGAACGACTTACAGTCATTAGTTACAGGGACAGTCACCCTGGAGCAACTGAGGGTTAAGTGTCTAACGTTTATGTTACATTCCATTCCATGTACTTCCATTCCTACAATCTACCTACAGGGGGCAGTCTCTCCCTGGAGCAACTTGGGGTTAAGGGTCTTGCTCAGGGACCCAGTGGTGGTGCTGAAGGCAGGATTCGAACCTACGACCTCTTGGTCCGGTGGCACGTATCCTACTCACTGAGCCCCTCCACCCCATGTCTTGCTCAAGGACACAATAGTAGAATGTGGAGATCAAACCTGCAACTTTACAGTCATTGGATTAACAGGCAGGTGATTTACCTACTAGGCTGCTACCGCTTCTAATACAGCGTTGAGGCCAATTAGTTTGATATTGGTCTCATCTGACCATAACACCTTTCTCCACTTGGCCACTTTTAAATTTTATCAATTGTCAGTCTAGACTTAACGCGAGGACTCTTTGTTATGAATTCCATAAACTGCTTTGAAGTTGTGATAGGCCTCTTGGCAGCATCTCTGATTAGTTTCCTTCTCATCAGTTTCCCATCCAGAGTGATGGCATAATCCAGGGAGGGTCCACTTCTTCACTATAGACTTTACTGTGCTCCCAGGCATTGCCTTTGAATGTTTTTGCACACATCTCCTGACTGTCCACAGCTCTAACCCTGAGACAGTGCCTTGCCACTCATAGTTGTCTGCTTTCAGTTGCACTGCGAAACACTGGAACAATTACAAATGATCAGAGGAGGCCAGTTTGCTTAGTGTGCAGCGGAGAAGGTGATTAGTTATGCCTGGATGAGTTTACAAGTATTTTTAGGAAAGAGTGAGCCTGTATCTCCTTTATTTCACTCATTTGTTTCTGAACTCTTGCTATTATATATTTCACTTAGATGTTAAAAGTTGAATCCTGTTGAGTACAGCTGGTTGTGTGTGTGTGTGTGTGTGTTTGGGGCAACAAAATGTGAATATTTTCCAGAATTTTCTGTACCCATTGTAAATGATTATGTGCTTGGTGAAACACAAAATTTCTCCATGCATTTGAGAGATAGCTCAGCAAAATGTGGGAGAATCATGCAACAGGTGAGTGGAGACATTACAGATTTGAGCAGCTTGTTTCTACCTCTTAAAACCTCTTAAAAATGGTGTTAATGACTCAAAAGACATAGTTTTGATAAGAGCAGGATCAGATGTACATGTACATGTAGAAAATACAACCATCATTTCTGAGCCCAGTCCATGTTCTGGACTTTAAAGAGAAAGCTTTGGTGGGAAAGAACTTTTTCAACGCTTTCTTTGTCAATGAACTTTCACTGTCACTATTATTTCACTCTCCATCTAACGAGCATGCAGTTGTTGCATGGGCCTACGCATAGATAAGCTTCTGTAATCTTCATGGTCAGAGCATGGATAGGTCAGTCGTACCCCTGCATCCTAAAATAACATGTTTACTTAATCATGCATTCAAAATAACTCATTTTTTAAAAAGTACTCCAGAAGTACTCCATAATCACGCATTAAAAAAATACTCCAAAAAAAATACTCCAGAAGTGATGGTGTCAATGGAGCTTCTAAACTTCTAAGGAGTT
Organism: Clupeocharax schoutedeni; assembly: GCA_037974565.1. Lineage (NCBI taxonomy): Eukaryota > Metazoa > Chordata > Actinopteri > Characiformes > Alestidae > Clupeocharax > Clupeocharax schoutedeni. Next base: position 29,932,153 of record JBBPDH010000001.1, on the reverse strand, counting down.
GGAAGGAGAGCTGCAAATTAAAAAGGCCTTACATCAAAAAAGATTAGGTTCTTGTAAAACAGCTGAACAAACTCCTAGTGGAAAGAAAGTGTGAGAAATGACACACTTGGTTCAAAGATAATATCTAGCATAAGCACAAAGGAGAGACGGAAAAGGATTGCAACTAATTGATTCGGCTGTTTGTTATGTAAATACTAATAGACGAAAGACAGAGAGATATTTGAATCAAAAGAAAGGGGTGACAAACAGGACGCAAACGAGAGACTGGGACGACGTTGTGGAACGCCAGTCAGGCTATTGGTAATCAATTGAAATGGAGCAGTGATTGAAAAAAACTGTCTGCTATGCAGTTGTGCTCAGTTTGAGAAACAATTTGAAAATAATGGTGAGACGAGAAGGGGGGAAAACAGTCAATATGAGGAAGCAGCTGAAGGACAAATGTGAGAAGCGTCTGCTCTTTGTTAGCTTATCGGAGCAGAGGACCAGTGACACTCTGTATTGTTAGCAGCTGAGTGGAACGCACTTAAAAGTCATTAACACAATGACCGGACAAAGGTGCACTAACATGAAAGAGGAGAGGAATATTGTGCCCTTTTCTGAACTATTGATCACGAGACTCTTCCAAACAGGAAATAAAGAAAATGTCAAACATTTGAATTTACTCATTACATTTTCATATTGCCATTAAAGCTTTTTTAACTGTAAAGCATTGCGTAAACATTAATGCACATGAAATATATATCAAATAATTATGGATCATATCTATTGGTCTTTTCGTCAGGAATGTAGCAAGAACCAATATATTTGAAGAAAGCCAAAACAAATGCGTCTGTTAAAATGAATATCATTTTTAAATGACCATTTGGACAGTCACCGGCTGTGCACTGGTCAAGATTCTTTTTTTATAAATGTTCTCTGCGTTTCCAGGATATAACAGTAATATATTTCTCAGTACTTGTTCTGTATTTGTCCATCCTCAGACAATGGTGTGTTTGTTAAACCTCAGACACTTCAGAGACAGAACCCTCCAACGTTCTTTTACTGCCATCTTTTGTCTTTTTCTGTTTCTGGTTTCATCGCCGGCTCTCTCTCTCTCACCCCTCCGGTATGGCTTTTTTTTTTTTTTCCCGAGGAGAACTTTTAAGGGAGGGGCTCAGAGGTTTGGGGTGGAGAGGGGGATACCTGACTTGTTAGTCCACCACTGTCCAATTTGTTGAGGGTGTATGGATTTGATTAAGACTGGGGTCCCTCCTGCTGCTCACCCCGCCCATCAATCACATTGATAAGTCCCAGAAAGGCAACATATTGCCTGGGAAGAGGACGAGGAGGGATATCAATTTCGCTGTCGTGCCGCCGTCTCCCCACCCCAGAAAACATCCTGAGCCGTTTTGGTGGAGGTGCAGACCGCCAAGGCGGAGGTGAAGGGGAGAGAGGATGGAGCAGTCCAACAGGGGGTTGGGGAGGGGTGGGAGTCGGGGGGCTGGGGTTGGAGAGCAGACAGAAGACAGGGATGTCTCTGGGGGCTGGGCGAGGGCAGGTTTCCAGTTTGAGAGAGCCTGGTCAGGGTCGCTTGAAGTTTGTTAATGTCCTTTTTTTCCCTCCACAGTCTTTAACGTAGCTGGGTAATGTGGAGAAATAAAACAACATTGGGAGCCTTACATTATAAACGTAATATATGTTTTACACCCACAAATAAACATGTTTTTTTTTTTCATTTATTTCATACAAAAACCAAAAATCAGTTCTGTTTTGTGAGAGCCATATTGATATGCAGGTAAAGATCATTTATTGCCCCCCACAAGTCAATACTACAAAGGAAAAACAGATGCTCTACACGCCCAGTATCTCTGGGTTGCTGACTGGGTAGACTGGGCTGAGCTCTACACAGGCCACCAGCCCCTGTCGCGCTTGAAAAAACATACACTTCCCGACTTGTTAGCAACAATAAACTAAGCACCAATCAATAGCTGTACAACTTGGATGGCAGGCCAAGGGGAGGGTCAGATGGATGATCTTGGCTCTGAAAGGATGAGCAGGACTCTATAACAGCTGCCATTCAGATAGACTTGATTGCCATTACACACACATTTGAGTCATTATTCAACTATACCAGCTATTTTTTATAGATTATACATAGAATACAATCTCAAATCTTATAATACAATAAACTCGTTTCCTCACTACAGAAGAGTGAAATTTGTAAATGATGTAAAATGTAGACATATGTCAGCTCTAGGAAACTCTCAAAATATGAAGCAAAGCAAATAAAAAGTTTTTGGATGTTCATGAGCTAGAAATAGCTGTATATTCTGATTATTAACTTTATTTAATAATAATCAGAATATACAGAAATGTGGGTTTTTTTTCTGTCCTAAGTTGGCCATGTCTTGTTTCTGTTTAAGGGCACTGACTTAAAAAAGAAATTTGTTTGCGCAATCTTCTCATTTTTAAATTAGACTCGGCTACACTACAGAAAAACTCCATGGCATGGACTTCAATCAATTCTTTTTCATCTCCTGAAGCGGTCATTAAGCATAACAAGATCACAGCAGGAAGTTCATGTCACCAACTTCCCCCTACAAACATGTTCACTTCATCTGCGCCTGCATCCCTCTGCTAAAGCCCCTCCATCCTGACACATTCACACGCTTGATCACGTACGGCCCTTACCAGAGTTTGCTCTCCGCGTAATTGAATCAGGCGCCACCAAAACCCCCTGCATCAGCGCTTTCCCTCGCTTTGCATGGCCATTTTTATTGTCCTTCTCTGTACCTTTGGAATGATAATGATACAAATTACAGTTTGGCTATATTAATAGTCAAACCTCAAAAGAGGAGAAAGAGAAAGGAGAGAAAGAGAAGGAAGGGCGGGGGGAGAGAAAAGGTGTCTGTCTTTTCATCGTTGCTAAGTGCTAACTTGGGATTTCCTGGGCTCATTGTCATGTCAGCTGGAGCAGCAGCGCTTCCATTGTGATGATAATGGATTCGGTGTTGTTGGCTCGGAGGTCACGGGGTCAACATAAGCTCCTTAATGGACTGTGAAATAACTCTAACTGCATTAACCTCCCCAGATCACATGGTGTGGCACCCACTCTCCCTCCTGGAATCGCAGGGCCTTTATGGGCACCACACGATTGGATTGAATTTTAATTGGCGAGGTGTGCACCTGGCAGTGGCGCACCAAGGGTTTTAATCACCGAAATAGGTGCGACGGGAAGGATATGGTAAATGCATGCAGGTAAAAGCTGACACACTCTCAGTGGGCATAATTGAAGCAGCAAAGCTCAAAGTGGCCTTCATTACACAGAGATTGCTTTTTGCGTCTACATGCTTACGAATCGACCGCTCCATTGCGTTTGCATGTCGGAGACCTCATGCATGCCCTCTCACCACAAAACACAGGCCCCAGGAGGCTAGCAGTAAGACCACATGGCCTGGGGCCCGGTACTGGGATATTGCATACTTTAATCACACTGATTAGACATTGACAGCAAGACATAGAGTATGGTGGCAAGACAGCAAAATATGAGTCTCAAAATATGAGTCTCAAAATGTTAAGTCTAAAAAAATTAAGATAATGAATGTGCACTGAGAAGGTAAAGCCAACCAGTCTTTCATCTCATTAGGAATTATATAAAATGTAGCATTTTGGAAGGACCCATTTCTAATGTTAGCTGCATTAGCTTCTCTTCCTTTGTGTCTACAAATATTTGTCCGAATAACTGCTTCTAATCATTTTATGTGGAGGTTGAAATTATTTATTGTGACCAATATGCCTGCATAAATATATCTTTTCAGAAAACCTATGCACTCTGCAGCCTTGTCCCTCTACAGTTTTGAGTCCTTTAAGGGAATGGGGGGTGTTCCCCTACAAAAGCCATGTTGTTAGTGATGAACAGGAGCTTCAACATCTGAAGGCTACTTTGAGTGTTGGTGATTTGATTATGCTTACTGAGAGCTTTTACCTGCATGTGTTTACCTTATCCTGCGGTGGGCTGGTGCCCCTGCCTCACGCCATTGATCCCGGGATAGGCTCAGGGTTCCCATGACCGTAGAGTGGATTAACCAGTTACAGAACATGAATGAATTCATGAATGTCTACCTTATCAGTCCCATCGCACCTGTTTCAACTTAATGCGCCATTGCCATGTGCAAAGTTTGCCCATTAAAATTCAGTCACAACTATTCCATCTATTGCATATTTCTAACTATCACAATGATGTCTGGGATACCGCCCAAAGGGAAGTAGCAAGCTGACAAAGCCAGGTTAGAAGTGGCATTAAAATGAGGATTAGAATACTAATTAAAACCCTTATTATTTACGAGCTTTCAACATCACATATCTATTCATGTGTAACCCATGCTTGGGGTAGGGTTGTATCATTTGCCCTCATTTACACAATATGCACACATACTTTTTCTTAAAGGAGGATTACAGCATATTTACAGCATATATTGTTAAGTTGCAGTCTTTATAAAGGTGTAAATAGTAGAAATAGAGCTTTGAAAAATCAAAAAATGAAATGATTTCTTCAAGTGATGAATGATGTGACCACATGTAGCAAATCACTGCACAAAATCACATAACATTAATATAAATAACGGTGTCTGAAATAATATTGAGGCTGATATTGAGGCTAAAATTGCTAATACCACAAAGTCCACAGTCACACAAATAGTTTCTGTGGAAACACACCAGTAAAAGTTATTTCCAGTCATTTAAATCACATCTGGATGTTCAGTAAGGTCATGCAGAACAGTAGATGTGGCTATCCTTCCTTTTCCAGTAGTCATAGAGCGAAAGGATTCATGGATGCACACAAGCACAGCTACAGGAAATTTAGCAACAATTCTCCTGACCTGCATGCCTTTGGGCTGTGGGAGGAAACCGGAGAAACCCATGCATATACGGGCAGAATGTACAAACTTTACACAGATCAAATCCAGGCCAGGAATCAAAACCCGGACCTTCTTGCTGAGAGGTGCCAGTGCTACCATGCCATCTGGTTTAGGGCTCAGTGCAAAGCTCTAAACCAGTGATAAGTGGGTAATATGTGTATATTAATTCTTTATTAGCGGTATAACAAGAGAATTATTTAACAAATGCATCACATTTCAATTCTGTGCTGTGCTTTTCAAGTCTGGTCCTTTTATCGCTTTATACTAGTGTGCATAATCCACACTCGTCTATATCTGTGAGAAACACAGATTTGTAAGTGTATGATTGCTGTCAGTGATCCTCATGCCGGCTTGTGCACTGGTAATAATGTACTTCCACACAGACAACTCAGATCACTCAGTACCAACTCACTTAACTTGGGGAATGAGGACATGCTTCAGGAGAAGTCTAAGTGCCCCCCACTCCTTTAGAGAGTAAATTGCAAGTGACGAAATGGAGTGTTGAACTTCATAACGCTGATGGAGCACGTTCCGTGTGAATAAAGGATAAACAGCGATTAATTTCAGTCAATAAATAACCGTTTGAGGCCTTGCATCAAAAAAAAAAAAGCCGAACAATTACTTTTCCATTTTTCCTGCCAAATGGGCTGATGGGGAGGGGGGGAACAGGGGATCAGGCAGCGTAAATCAGTCTTAATTTTGCCTTCCCCATTAAAAAGCTGCCATTAAGACCCTCCTCGCCTCATTTCATCTTCCTCTTGTTTCACTTTTTCAATTTGTGCGAAAGGGGGAGTTCACTCATCATAAAATTTCACTTTGGCTGGCCTATCATTTGCATCTGAGCCAATAAATAGCAATTAGCATTAACAATTAAACCAGAGAGTGGAACCGATGTCCGCTCCCTTGGAAAGCTGATGAATGGCTACGGAGAGGGGCATTTTTTCAGAAGGTGGAGGGGGGTATTGCCTTCCATGGCCCTGTAGTAAAAGTAGGAACTCTCTGAGAAGCAGTACATCCTGTCTGGGCTAAATTCTAATTTATTTGGCACTATAGTGGCCCAACCCCATACAGGTCAAGAGGACAGTGTTAGTGTTGCGGCTAGTGAGACAGACATAGATATAGATTTCTAGATCTGTTTGCAAAACGTTTGTAAAATTCAAAAATGGGAGCGGCTCTCTACAATTTTTGAACAAAAATGTATCTGTTTTTGACTGCAGTTTATACACTACTAGAGCTGACTATCTCAAAGCACCACGTGACAAGACAGCAAAAAAGAAAGGTAATCTAATTTCAAACTATTTTAAATGCCCCAGTGTCACCTCCCGCCCCATAAGGACTATGCAGGCCACATATCTCTGCTGAGTTATCCAAGAAAAAGATAAAGAGCTCTGCTTTCCTGTTTCATAGAATGTTCATGTCATTTTTCTACAATAACACACTGCCTAAAAATTAAAGTTAGTCTGATCAAATCTGATAAAAAAGAAAAACAGTGCAAAAGAGGTCCAGTTTAGGCCACATTCACTTTTGGCTCAAAACCAAATACAGATATAAATACAGATATTTAAAGCACTAAACACATACAGTCTGTGATATCGATTGCCTTGCACTACTAATACATATGTCCATGAATTTTTGCTTAGAATAAGGTCTATTATGTGGCACATAAAGGAATAATCTTAGCATATAATTCAGAGTAATTACTTGCAATTAAAAAGGGTTTTAAAGTGTATTACAAAATGTGACAAATTGTTTTTATTCCACATAAATATATGTTAAATAATGTGATATGAATCGTAAAAATCTCAAATATTATATTTTTTGGTGATATCGCCCAACCGTACTAGCCATGTCATTAGTAACAGCAGCAACATTTTTAGGAACCATTCCTTTAAACTCAAAACTGGGAAACTGCTAGCCAGGGTGGCCCAGCCAAGGAAGGCAAATGGCTGTGTTTAGCTCCTCAGTGCTTGAAGCACATTTTTAATGCCTTATTTTAGTGACCCATTTTATTCTCCCTCTGTGGGAGATCAAGGCAGCGCTAGGCTTCAGGAGGCATTCAGGATAACCTTTCTGAATGATCTCTGGCCACTCTCCAAAATTACACCACAGCACTTTCTTTAAAGAATCAGACTTGTCAATGCGAACGGTTAAAAAAAAAGAGAGATTTGTTTAAGGCTTAATGAGTGGCTAACATACGCAGGCCCTGCGTTCGACATGCTTGGTCGCAGAGCAGAGTGTAAACAGCGGGTACGAGGCTGGACTCGGGCAAAAACCGGCTCACATTGGCCGTGCCTTATGAATCCATTCGCTTGCATTAATCATCCAGCAAAAGCGCTGACACGGCAGTATGGGTGCCCTGCCTAACAAACCATGGACTAAGGACAGTGGCACCCAAAAGCAAAAAGGGGGCTCTGGTGAAATTATAGGAGAGTGCCACCGGTTCTCGTTTTCTTTGCCTTTTATTAACATCACAGGCCCATTAGAAAGCTCCCTGTTCGCCTTCACTGGAGCAGCAAATGAAGAAGCTTCAGAGCGCGGGACTCCTACCGCCTCGGCACGGCCGTGGCCCAGGCCAGCGCCACCCGTGTTTTAACGCTTGTAAGAAACAGATGTTCCTTCCCTGACAAATCTCTCGCTTTGATTTATTAGTCATTTGCTCAAATCACAATGGAAAGTCTTCGGCCCATTAATTAAATCCCACGCAAAAATAAAAACTGGGCCGTCACAAGCTCATTACCGGTAAATGACTTTGACACATCGTCACATCTGAGAGCCAAAGTAGAAGAACTTTTTCAGTGCCACTGCAGGGAGATGGAGGGAGAAGGAAAATGTTTTTAATCATTAAAGTGGTGCTTTGGTCAATTCTGCTGAACCCATGGGTTATTTGCGTAGGATACAAACATTACCATCTGGACTTAAATCTGAATATCTGGTTGTTTTATTAAACAAAAACTTAACATTTTATGACCACAAGGAAAGCTTAGCTTGCAATATGTGCCTTTAATATGTTTTTTTTTTTTTTAAGTCAGGCATTAAAGAAAAATGAATAAGTTAAATAATAATAATTAAAAATAAAAATTCACAGTTAAAAGTTGGTTTATTTGCTGAATAATCTGAATATTGTAATTCACAGTTACTGTTTTTTATTTGCCTAGTTCAAGAAAGGGAAACAAGCACATAATAATATATCACTTTGAAAGCTTCAGTTGACTATTTCTGAGAACAAAAGCCTTTTAAATGGCCCATTTATTTAAAAAAAAAAAACAGCAGAATTCATCTTTAAATAATATTAAATGTGTTGATTAAGAACACACAACATTAAGAATACAACACTAAAATAAATATAGCATTACACAATACATTGCATAATGTCACTAGATGGTAGAGTAATATACCTTACACACTGACGTGCCACACAGTATCCTGAATAATTATTAACAAAGATACGGTATTCATAGTTCTTTCATTTTATTGTGATGCAAGGATACTAAGTCTGAGGTTCATGGGCGAGCTCCCTGCTACGGCTGCCATTGCAGTGTGTCAAATGACATTCTAATTACCTTTTTAGCTTCACCAGTTGAGAGCAATTAAAACCAGGGGATTGTTTCACCACCCCCACCTCTAAACTCTCATCACACACAACAGCACTTGGGGGAAATTCACACACATTCACGGGCCATTCAGTCCACTGCATCACCCCCCAGTCAGAGTGTTCTCACACTCCCAGCAGAAGTGTTACCCACCAGGTCGCTCTAATAATCCCACAGTCATTACATTTGGATAATATTTGTAGATGTTTTTAAGCAGCCCTTATGGAACCCATCAGTGTAATTAATGCCACAAGTGTTAATCTGCAAAAAAAAGCATTATTAAGTATTAAAATGCAGTATTAGATTGCAGGAAAAAGTATTAGAATGCAGCATCTACAGAATAGTACAGCCTTTCAATGGTAGCCTTAAAATGACTTTTTTTTTCTTTTATAACGCTAATAGAATACCTTTGTATGGTGGTAATATGGATAATTCACAACACAGGAGAACAAGCCAGCAAACATTTACAGCATGAAAAGGTTTTAATTGTGTTTAATGCTCTGATCTTTTGGTGTTATGTACACCTCATTGCTCACTAGCAGCTCAATGTGGATCACAATATTTCACCAAAAGTCCTTTTTTTTATTCAAAACCTTTGAATATATGAATTCAAATATCCATCCCAATTTCCATCCTTCTGGTAGAATGTCCACTAGGGGACCTGCAGAAAGAGATGATTCCTATCATAAACTCAGTCACAGAACTCACTATCGATCACACTGTGTGCTGTGGTGTGTGCATGTATGACAGAACGGTCACTTTCACTTTCACTTCACATTACTGTCTGTACACAGGAGATACTTTGTCATTTAAGTAAGTCATTACAAAATTCTATTAAACATTATGGCAGATCACCACCTATAACAAACTTCTAAGGTTTAAGGATGCCTCACTCATTCTGTAATGAAAAAGAGCAGTGCTTGGCCTACAGCCTCTGAAAAAATCACCAAGTCCATTTTCATGTCAACTGACCGGCGAGGTCACACATCTCAGCCACTGTCCATCAACACCAGTTCATCACGGCCTCATCTGTCAGGTGAAGGTCAAGCTGCCTTCTGTCCTGTGTCTGTGTCCTGGTCATGGAGAAGGGACAGGGTTATTTTGAGCTCAGACCGGAACTTTTCCCTCCTCCCAGGCCGTTCCAAACAGTGGATTCATTACAAGTTCTTGAGGAGAGAAGATGCCATCAATAAAAAGATTAAATACCTATTGACTGACATCCAATGGGACATGGCTTTGATAATCTATTGTCCACCCCGCCCCCCCGCACCCCCCCAACTCCCGGTGGCGGGCTGCTTTTGTCTGATGAAACCGCTGAGTGCCGTGTAAAAATACCCCTCGGCTCGTGGGCCGCCTCTATATTTTGAGGCTGCTCCTGCAGCAAAGGCACGTCGAGAGCTGCTAAAATTAAGCAGTGTCACTTCTCAATGACACTTTAATGATGCCGACCCTCAATAAAAGAGACGGGGATGCTTCAGAGCATCTGCTGAAGATAGTCTCTCTGATGAAATGACAAAACACACACGCAAACCACACACACACACACACACGCATCCAAATGACTGAAACCTCCTTTGTTCCTGCTGCCGCGAGGACCGTAGGGGACGGGGCCATTCTAATTAAGTCGGTCCATGGGGAGAGCCGGTGTCATTTCTACTTGGCATCAGCGCTCTGGCATTGGCAGCGTGGCTGGCACCGGTATGGCTTGGAGGGGAGGCAAGGGAGGCAGATTTGAAGCAAGAGATAAGTAGGAGACATGTAACGGATTTGGCTCGCACAGAGCGGTTTGGCATGTCTATCTCTGTGACTCTCTAAGGCTCTGGTGTCTCTCTCTCTCTCTCTCTCTCTCTCTGTGTCTGAGTTCCTCTGTGTGTTTCTGTAAGCACATCAATGTGTTTCCCCTGTCTGGGCCTCCGAGAGCAGGTACAACATGTCTTAATAGAGTCAGCTCTAATGCCAGTGGGGAGCCCCTCTGATCAATTAAAGGAGGACATAAATTAAAGTGTCGATAAATAAAAAGCGATTATGGAGCATTCAAGAGCAAGACTAGCAGCTTAATGGACATCTGCAGGAGAGGTTTTTTTTTCCGCGCACAGGAACAGCTGCCAAGGGAAGAAATGATTTCCACGGAAATGGCTCTCCTTAAAAGCCATTAGACACTTGAAACGGAATAGCAGGGACAAGCGGAGAGGACAGCACGTATTCTTGTGTGGACCAGATTAAACATCTGCTGGAAATACAATCACCTAGTGCGAAATGAATCATTCTTGTCCCAGACGAACGTAAGAGTGACAATGCAAAAGATCAGTGTTTACAATATACCGACTTCCACTAGCAGTCAGACACAGAAAATCCTCTCTGAAAAAGAGACATTAAAGAGCCCGTGTTGTGGAAAACTGCTTCTTCAAAGGTGTGGAAACATCAGTCTCACATATCATATATGTCTATATACGGAAACTACAGAATTCATCCTAGTTGTGATACGGGTTTCCATATGACTGCCCCTTCGGCCTATAGGTGTGATTATATATTTCTATGTTTAAATTCAGACCACTAGTGTTCAGTACTTCAGTACTACAGAACTTGTCTGTTGGGCCAGCTGATGGCCTAAGTGGTCAGGGTGTTCACCCTGTGATCAGGATGTCATGGGTTTGATTCCCAAGACCGCTAGGCACCTCTGAGGTACCCTGAACAAGGTACTGTCCCCGGGCACCGTGTTCCTGCTGCCCCCTGCTTCACTTGGTGAATGGGTGCAGAGCAAGAATTTTGTGCTGTAGTGTGTTCACATATGACAGAAATGTCACTAGTAGTTTAGCTTCATTGATGCACACAGAGTATTTCAGCTTTTTGTATGAGGCACAATACAGATCAATTAATCAGGATATTACTCACGTCATTGTTCACGTATTATATCAGAAAGATTCAGGAACGAAGATGAGAAGAGGCTGCAAATGAACTTGTGTGTATAAACCACCCCAGTGTAGGATATGCTCCTATCGAGGTGTAAATAAGTTTGACCTAAACCCGGCCTATATGACCGAAGCGTGGCGAATAGAGGCAGAAAGGTTATAAGGGGTAAGATGTGTCAACCAATGAGGGAGAGAGAGAGAGAGAGAGCAAGTGGGGGGTAGGACTAAGGACTCTGGGGCTAAAAGCTGGCCAACAGCCTGCTGGACCCTCACTGGCCTGAGGACAGCGAGCGCCGCCGCCCCGTCCGCTGGGAGATGACAGGAGTGGACAGGATGTCAGCGGCCGAGCAACCTGCCTTCATCCTCACTCTCCTCCTCGATCTGGCAGCTGGCTTCGCTCGGACGCGATGAGAGGAGACAAGGCAGAGATGTTCTCTTTTTCCTGCCGTCAAATGAACTCGGGAATGCTGCAGCCGCCTGAGAATATCATGGCTTTTGAGCTCCCGTGTCGCATTTCATGAATTCACACGTTTGCAAAGTCTGATTTTTCCGGGGCTCTTTGGAGGGAGCCTTCTTTTTCTGCCCCGGTGGCACCAGCGGCCACAGCGCTACAGGTGGACTCCTCCCGCACGCCTCTGCCAAGGTTGTCTCCGATTGTCAGAGGTGGATGACAGCCTAAACTGTTTGCAAAAAACACAGTTCATGTACGATAAAGGCCAGTACAAGCTGACTCGATAAGACATCTGGGTCTTTGCTTTGTTATATAGTGTCAAAGGCATTAGGGACTTACTTTGAGGTATGTACCAAAATCTGAGGACTGTGTGAAAATCTTACTCACTTATGCGTTTTCATTGTGTGATCAGCAATACTAGCACTCACAGAAAAGACAAATAGGTGTAGCTCTGGGCAGACTAATAGCTGGAAAGAAAAACAAAACACATCTCAGGGCTCTGAGATTTATAGCAAGTACCTTAAAGGTTTAAATGTGAGAAGAAAAGTATATTTTTCCATGTGCAACTATAATTGAATGTAGGTAAGAATACAAATATTTTAATAATACTTGAGTAAACATAAAAACATCTTCATACATTTTATACTATAGTTATTTATACAAAGTTAAAAGTAAAAGTTGAGCACAAGTAATAGCTGTAGCTAATAAATAATGGAGGTGTGAACCTCATCAATGTAAAAACAGTGTTTATGACACTTTATGTACTGTCTATCCAGTTCCTTCTCTAGCCCCCTGTTCAGTCCCATGCTCTGTATCCCACAAGTTCCCTTTGGCCTTTTCATGGGCTTTCCTCAGGCCGAGTTATGTTTCACTCCTCTGGGCTGCACCTTAGAGGAGGGGGTCCTATAGTGTTCACCCTGTGGCGTCCTTTTGCCTTGCCTGTTCGCTGTTGTTTCTGTTTTCCAAATGCATATTTAACTGTGCAGTTTTGGTTCTTGTCTCCACTCTAGCCATTCCTCCCTATGAGCATGTTCTACTATCTGCTATGTATGTCATATTAATAAACTACACATTATATGACAGCGGTGCACAATCTTTTACATGAAACTGTAAAAATCAGATTTCAGGATCAAAGGCAACTACTACTGTTATTTTAGTTATTTAATTAACTCACTCCTTTTTAGCCGTTAATATCATGTAAATAAGAAATATAAAATCCATAAAAATCGTACCATTTAAAATGCAATGTGCACTGGTGTTGTTTTTAATTTTTTTATTTTAGTTTATGTCTAGCCTTTGTGTCAAGCTGTCATTTTAGTTTTTATTAGTCACATCCAAACTCTTTTAGTCTAGTCAAGTTTCAGTCTAGTTTTAGTCAATAAAAGTTGTATTTTAGTCTCCCATTTATAGTAATGCAGTTCTATTTAACTCAGTCAATATAGTTTAAGTATAGTAGAATAGACAAAATAAAAAATTTGATAGAGAGAGCGTGAGACAGAGAGAGAGAGACTGAGAGAGAGAGACTGAGAGAGAGAGACAGAGAGAGACAATGAGAGAGACTGTGTGTGTGTGTGTGTGTGTGTGTGTGTGTGTGTGTGTGTGTGTGTGTGTGTGTGTGTGTGTGTGTG
>JBBPDH010000001.1:29890632-29908795 GCA_037974565.1 Clupeocharax schoutedeni | reverse complement strand
GGGTCTTGCTCAGGAACCCATTGGTGGTGTGCTGGGGGTAGGATTCGAACCCATGACCTTTTGGTCTAGAGGCAAGTGTCCTACCCACTGCACCACCACCACCCAGTAGTGTTGATGCATGACTATAGGGGCCACTTACATGATAATCATAAAGACCTGTTTTAATGGCCCTGGGGCAGTACTTGGTCTGAGCTTGAGGTCGAAAAACAGCGGGATATTTCTTCAAGACTGAGAGCTGTAACAAACCTCTCTATTTAGTAAAAGGAGGCCATTATAGATAAGAAGGTCAGGGAACAAACCACCAAAGATGTTATCTTGATTAAACCATATATTGTATTTACAAGACAAAACCCCACATTCCACACAAATCACCCACCACCATATATACACATTTGGATAGAAGAGTCTCCCAAGTCTCCTTTCCCACTGGAAAGCTTGAATTGTCTCTCTGGTCCTAGTCCTTGTGTTACTCCGGGTCTTCCGGTCCGGCAGAGCTCCTCCAGTCCCAACCCCGCAATCTCTTTGTATAAGGGATGTGCACAGGAACTCAGGAATCCAACAAACAAGGACAAAGAAGAGGCAGAAAAGAAAAACCCACATGTAAAGGAACTCTCTGGTTCATATGTAGGTTCATGGGTTCTGCTGGTGCTGGTAGCATAGCCTAGCTTCCTTTGCTTCTTTTATAGTCGGAAAACAGGAAGTAGGCTGAACCCCCCTGGTGCCCCCTAAAGGTCAAGGCCAGTAATGGTACCAAACTGTTACAATGCCTTAATCATCACAGTCACTGTGTCAAGAACGTACTTTCATATACATGGGGTTGTTTTTGGCAATATGTGTTATACCTCTCAAACTTTGCCTCATTTGAAAAAATGAATATGGGTGGTCCTGACAGGGGCTAACATCTAATGTGGTAAACAGACAGCTAGCTAGCTATCGGTTTTCAGAGCTGTGACTTCATTTAGCAGCTCCTCAATATGTCATTTGTAAACATAAGAAAATAAGAAAAAACTCCATGTCCACCCTTTTACTTTAGGACACTAGTTTCTGGATTGTTCCCTGATAGGATTTTACCAAATGTATTTACACTTGGTCAGGGGCAGACTGGGACAAAAAATGGGCCTGGCATTTGGAGTAGAACTGCCAAATACAATTTCGAATATATCACCCATCTTTATACTCCATGAATGTGAATGTTGATGAATGGAGGTTAAAAAATAATGTTTTCACTTTCAATATGACGATTTATTTCAGCATGGAAGACATAAAAGAACTAACTTCAGTGTCCATTGTTTTAGCCAGTGTACACAGTGTGGTAAAAATAAACATGATAGTGAGTGTGATCTTTTTTGAGTAGCCCACCTTCATTTGCCCCCTGCATTCCGAAACACAGCACTTTTAGCCAATGCTAACCTCAAGGCTAGACTGATAATGCTAGAGCTTGGGGTGTCACATAGTGTAGATAAATCACTGTTTTTGCACCATTAACAAGCTCAAAGTAGCTCCACACTTTATTTCTAGAATTCTGAGGGCCCAAACATTTAAAACGAGACACTGAGGACTTTGTGCACAGGTAGTTTATTAAAAAGACCTTCAGGGAATTTTTCGGTCGCCACCATCTTGAAATTAACAAACACGAATGAACAAGTAGGAGAGGGCAAAAGCAAAATAAATTCCGTAGAGATGCGTGGATTTGCGTGGATAACTACCGTTGACCAACTCCAGTCTACAACTATTGGGAGTATTGATGTGACTAATCAGCTGTAAATTCATTATGTTTAACAACCTATATCACTGGTGTTAAAAAATTGTGGCAAGACAAACTAGCGTGGCTGTAACACAATGGTGCGTTATCACCGTAACTTTGTAAACAGCTAGTTTAAATTCTACCCGTAACTGTCTAGTGTGGCACAGATTTACCAAGGGTGGTTATTAGGTTCCTTTACTCATAATTGACCGCAGTTCACTGCTGCCACAGCCACCATCATCAGCTGATAAAGACCCTGCACAAACAGGTCTTCTAACTTTAGCATATTTAGCAGTATCTGCCTGAAGAGCCATTTTTTTTCTCTCTCTCTCAGTTTCTCTGCGCCCCTTTACATTTTCTCTCTCCATTGGCACAGAGCCAAAGGGGAGGAGTTTAAAGACATGATTGGACCAGCCCCATATCAGTAAAAAATGAAACAATGGGCCATAGAGGAGTGTTTCAGGGGCCGGTGTTCAAGAAATAAACTCCTGTACTGATATTTTTGACGAATGCATCACATGGACGCAGGGACCAGCCCAGAGTAACCTATGGGCCTCTCAGACCAATAAATAAATAAATAAATGAATAAACACTTGGCCCAAATAGCACATCGGCCCACTGGGAAAATGCCCGATCTGCCAGATGGTCAGTCCGACCCTGCACTTAGTAGTGCAATGGGTCTGCAGTTCTGTTCAAAAGAAAAGCCCATTTTTGCATGACACAGTCAGGGTTTACAGGAAGAGGCTGTTAAGGATAACTATGTCATCACCATCATAAATCACAGGGGGTGGGGGGTGAGTAAGTCACAGTAAGAATCTTTTAGTTATCAAATGTGTCTTTGAGAGACAGAAGCATTTACACTGTGATAACTTGGTTTAAATGCATATTAGGAATTAAAGGCATCTCTGTACTCAAGACAGATGAAATGACTGGGTGTAATCACGGTCAAAGTATGAGAAAGGAGCTTTGTCTTCATTGTTCTTTAACAACTCACTGTATGATATATAATTGCTGCTGAATGAAGGAGCTCATTTCTGCTAAATGCTCTTCTCTGCTTACAAATGTCAAAATATTGAATACAACTCACTGCTTTTACAGTGGCAGTCTTAAATATGCAGTATGTCAGGAAGGAACGAGGGGGGGGTACAGTTTATTGGGAGGGAAAGATGGAAAAATGACAGAGCAGAAAAGAAAACTGCTGGCGCGCCATCAAAAACTCCTCAGGACGCATTAACATATGACTCTTCACTGCTGACTGCCAAAGCGGAAAGCGGCCAGACTCGAAAAAAGAGAGGATTGCTTCCGTGTGCCTGCTGCCATGCGCTACAAGTGTGGCGCTACATCAAACACTCCAATAGGCATGCATTACTATGCTTGTTTTAATCTTGGATAGCCTCATGCTATTTTCAGCACCACCCTCCCCCTTTTGTAGCAATGTCAAGTGGTGAAATTCAAGCAGGCTCGCCCAAGATCCCTCACCTGTCAGGACGGGGGTGTAAGCAGGTTTAACTCTTTAAAGAGATTTTCCCCCAGTGAAATATTTACACTGGACGCAATTGACTGGCAGAATTACGGATGTCATTCGGAAAGAAAATGTAATTCGCTGCTTCCAGACACCTTTTAGCCTCAAAGTCAACGTCAATATAGTAACCTTGATGCACAAAAGCATTAACGACATTCATTTTGGGTTTCACAAGCTTGGGCTGGGTCTGTCCCTTTTGAAATGGATACACAGGAAAGCACATGCTTAATAAGAAGGATGCGCAAGGAAATGGTCTCTTTGAGGCGACATCATTATTGGCATTGTCCATCTTTAAAGGACAATGCCAATAATTCTTTCATAATTTCATCTTGATAAGATTTTTGTGATGTAAACAAAGTTATTCAGTGTGGTCTGAGGTGAAATGGTCCTTGGGCCGGCACAATCGTTCACAGTAGTGGTGATGTCTGAAGCATTTAATAGCTCTAAAAGTTCCCTCACAGCCATAGAAAAGGATATGAACATGCTTTTTGATGCCTGAGACATTATTTTATGAGACTTTTGAAATCAGGTTTTGGGCTAAATCTTGTTTGTAATGCATTAATATAGATAGGGAGAGAGGTACAGGCTTAACAGGTACAGGTGAATCAGCACTTAAAGAGAGCTACCAGAATTTTACCATCATCAGAATTACATGTTTGCATTTCAGACATTGTCAGTCCATCACTGGTAACTTTCTCTTCATCTCTTCACCCTGGATCACTTTGCTCACACCTCAACAATAAAAACAAGTACACAGAAAATGAAAAAACAAGCATTAGGGATCTAAAAGTGTTTTTTCAATGAGAAATCTGAGAAATCTGCACTTTTAGTATGATTCCAGTGTGAGAATAAGCCAATAAGTGGGTATTTCATTTTCTTCTTTTCTTTAATCTTGTGTGTTTTTACCAGTTATGCTAAAGCTATTGTGTTTTCGGGATATTCTGAGTGTTTTGAAGCAGATGTCGGCGTGATGAGATGCTGCAGAGGCTGGCATTAGAGTGACAGAAAATCAGGAAAAGAGTGAATAACGTGACACAAATTGAAGTTTAGTGGCTAATTAGCTTTAAATGGCCCACTTAATTGGTCTAGAACGCAATGAGAAAAACATCCATATTTCACTTTGTCTTCATTAACACCCCACCAAGTGCTCATTTGATTCATAATAATGAAGTTAAATAGGAGATATTTATTCCTGAGCTCTGAGCGTTTACCAAGGCATTTAGGGAAATAAACAGCGGAAACAAACATGTAAACACCCAAATGACTCACTACCTCGTTTGAGCAGGGAACTCATTTTCGGAGATTGTGTTTGCAGAGCTAGCAAGAGCGAGCCGGCCTGAAATCAGTCTTTTCAAATGTGCTGTAGCAGATGTCAAGCTTGGGCCCATATAGAAGAGCCATTACAAAGCACTTAAAAGAGTTCACAAATGAGTCAGGTCCCAGTCTGCTGGGTGGAGAGGGGGAGAATGTGGATGTAGGAGTGGTTGCGTGGAGGTAGCGGAGAGGTGGGAGTGTGGGAAAGTATGGCGGTGGCGGCGATCCTGCAGATCGGCCCTCCTGAAGACTGCACCTGGGGAATTGTGGCCATATGTTTAAGCTTTGTCTTGTCCTACAAAGTTAGTCTGCCCTTCACGTGCTTCGGCGGTGACATGGAGAATATGGGTTGCTAGCGAGGGAGCCTGCAGGATGAGAAAAATAGACAAAGAGAGAGAGAGAGAGAGAGAGAGAGACAGGCAAAGGAGAGCGATCGCTCCTGGCTTCTATTGAAAGGGGCCAACTGCTGAACTGATTATGGAATAATTAAGGCTGTAAAGCGGCAAGATTATCCACCTGGATATGGGCTCGAGTCCCCCCCCTCCCCCACTAATAAGGCAAATGTGCAGCCCTCCAGCTTGCAGGTTTGGGCCGAGAGCACTGCTCGATTAATGCCGTTTATTGAGATCTGTTAAAAGCATTAAGGGTAGACAGGCACGGTAATTCGTCATGTTTAAAAGCTGGGAAATTAAATCATAGCAGGGAAAAGTGGGCGCAGATAGAGCGAACATGTTCTTCTAGAGGTTACGGATTTGCAAGCTATGTGTTTTCAGGTTGTTGATTTCCTTTTTTTTCCCCCATCCGCAAAGCTCCTGGTGGGCCATGTTCATTTCCCTTTAAGTGGCTAAATTGGGAATAATTGCCTCAACCGTAAACAGAATCTGATTAAAGGACAAAAAGATACCTGTGAGGGCACAGAAGTGGGATTTAAATCGGATTTGCATAACTGCTAAGTGTGGCAGGAGCCCCAAGACCGCTGTCTTATTTTGGCTCGCACTCGACGCTGCCGCATAAGACAAAGTCTTTGGAGTCTGTAACTATTTGGAGGCCAATTTGGCCTTGGGTCAGTCATCAAGCACTTCATGAAACACAGGGCCTTGTCTTACTTTGAGTGGTTTATGAGGTTGCTTAGTGCCCCAAGCCCTATTATTTATTTTTTTACTCTAATTATGAGATTGGCAGATAAATATCTTATGAAGATATCACTGAAATAGACATCACTTTTTCATATAGAAAACATATTTAAGGAAAACAAAACATATAGCTGTTTAAAGAGTATTATTCATTGCAAAACTGGTTCTATGTAGAAAAGTTAAAGAGCAAACATTTTTAGGATGTATGATTTATAGTTTTTTACTATTTTATTTATAATAGCAATAAAAAAAATAATAATAATAATTATTATTATTATTGTTGTTGTTGTTGATGTTATTATTATTATTATTATTATTATTATTGTTATTATTATTATTATTATTATTATTATTATTATTATTATTATTATTGTTATTATTATTATTATTATTATTATTATTATTATTATTATTATTATAGTAATAGTAGTAGTACATTTCTTTGTGGCCAAAATGAAGAATGTGTTCAATAGTTTTCAGTATTCATTACTAAATAGTTTTGTAGAGTTGAGTGGCAGAAAGAATTTTGCTCACACCCCCCAGAACTCACCTTGATGAAGTACATTTGCTTAGGTCCCTTCAGAATTTAAAATATGTTCTTTAAATTAATTTCAGGTAACTGATTTTAAGATAGTATGAGTCCATTTTAAGATAAAAAAATACATTCAGACGTGATCAGTATTGAACAAGCAGTCCACCTCTTTTTTATACCGGAATCAAACTGCTGTCATGTACTATTTAACAACATGCCAGCACTACTAGAATAAAACTCTAATCCTATGTTCTGTTGTCCTTTACCTTCGTGAAATGTTCCTCTGGCACGCGTGAGGGATGTACAGCGTATTTGATGAGCATTTGGAAAGCAACACCACGTTTTCTCAGCCCTCCCTTTTCCCCGCTGCTTCTCTTTTTCCACTCTTGCAGTGTAGAGGCGAGCCCAACATCTTTCACTTTCTTCTCAAGGACAGTTTGTGTGCAGGTACGAGGCGAGGGAAGAGTTCCACAAGGTGAACATTTCAAACCATTTACAAGCTCTTCATTTACATAAATCTGCACAGAACATAACCAGGGAGCGGAGACAAACACCATCCTCTCCCACCACAAAGGCAGCGGTGTTAAAAAAAACTCCTTCGTCTTTGATGGGAAACGGTGCTAAGCAGCGGATGTGAACATATTTCACTTCAGACAAAGAGCTGGTACGAATTTCTTGACACTTTGAAATGAAACAGAAGTAAAGAAAAGTCTTCAGACTTCCCAAAACGAGGGAGATCTCCACTGAAAATACTTAAAAAATAAATGGACAAATAAAGGAATATACTTTATGTCTTACCAGTTGTGGAAATGGAGTATAAAAGACCAACTTTAATTTTGTGCTACATTTGAAGTAATTATGACATGACTTTCAAAATATGTCCCTATTTTGAACTAAACAACATCCTACTTAGAGTCCCAATCACAATATTTGGCATGCAGAAATATACGTATACGATTTACTATAAATAAACAATCATTATAACCAATAAAACTATGAACTACAGTCAGGTGCAGAAATGTGACCACCTCCAGTCAAAATTCTTGTTGTAGAATAGAGTACAATTGTGTACACACTGTCTATGCTTAAATATTCTCCGCTGATTTTAGAGTTCAGTTTCTATTTGTTTATCTGTTTAAAGATAAAACATAAAATGAGCCATCACTTTTGCACACATTTGATGTATTTCCTACTATATTAAATTCAAATCATGTATATGTATTTCCCCTAATTAACAAAACACTTTGACTAGGGATGCCCAGACGTTTTCTTTAGATTTTAAATACAGTAAATAGAATTGAATATATAAAAACTGAACTTATCTAAACATAAATAAAAGAAATAAAATAGCACTACAAATACGTGTAAAAAGAGTATTAACTTTTTTGGTTTGTCTTTCATTGCTGCTTCTCTTTAGAGAAATAAAAAATTGTGGCAAAGGCTTTAGACATATTTTCATAAGATATTTTTTCTGTCTAAAGGATAAAAAACTGATGCGAACAGTTTGGAGCCTCTTTGGGGGGCAGGGGGCATAAACTAAGTACTTCCTCCATTGTTTCTAGCAAGAAATGTCTCTGGTGGGCAGCAGCATATGTAAGCGGGTGTAAAATTTTTGGGAAAATGCGTGTTCTGAAAATGTGAAGGGTTTATATTGACATATTTTGGTGTTTAATTAATGTTCCAAGGACAAACAAGGAAGCTTCATTTAACTCCGAGCTTGTGGGCTACAGCAGGACCGAAATAATCATTTTCCTGTGCTGAAACAAACCTGCTTAGACAGAAGTACAGCAAAGAGCCTTGATGCGAAACTTCTCATGGCTATTTCGTGGTATAGGGAGCCACCTGCTGTTCACTTGACTACATACACATCACTCTTTTCTGACTCTTACAGATTTCAAACCTCACACACAAGACCCAGAAACGACATTAGAACAGGGAGGGAAGTCACCAGGTTTTTATGTTTGCGTAATAGTGCATGAATCTGGTGCTATATCTTATTTGGGCTACTTCCTTTTGTTGGGCCCCCATGCATTTGTGAACAGAGAGGAAAAAGATACGGGAGCTTGGTAGTGAATGATGAATTGGTTTGAAGGCACCATCGCTGGCCCACACCACAGGGGCTGGTGGGGTGGGGGAGTCTGGGAGTGGGCGACCAAGTGTTCAAAGTCGTTGTTTCCCACAGGAAGGATAAACAAAGCCCCCTGAAACCCACCCTGTGTCTCAATAAGAGTAAACAGCCCCCTATTTTCAGTGCACATTGGCACTTTCAAGTCTATTGCTGTAATTTACGAGTTCAAAACATGTGTCATTTGCTGTTATGGTGGAATTCCACCGATGTTTCAACATTTCCACTCAATAAAGTCCTCAGGATGTACACGAACCCAGTCAAAGTGTCTTGGTGTGAAGCAGTGCATTGTAGAAAAACTTGGAAACTCACATTTCCTTTCAGTGGTTGTGATAGGATTTAATATTTTATTTAATATTTAATATTAAAATATATTTTAAATATTTTAAATATATATTTTTAATATAATAATATAATATTTTTAATCTAATAATAAAATAATATTTTTATTTAATAATATTCAAAATGTTCAACCAACATGTGTCTCTTTTACAGGCTCATGATGGTAAAATAGTGTCAAAAAATCATTTTTGGCGAGCTTGCGTCATAATTTGACTGCATATACCCCTCCAAAAACAATGGATTCAAAATCATAGAACAATATTTCAGCATATCTGTAATTATGGCATGCAATAGGATTCTGTGCAGGAGCTTTAAGAGCCATTCACAGTCATCGTCTGCTGCCTGGTTCTTATTATCATCACTGTGATGAATTATTACTGGCTAAGTTTCTCTAAATCTGAATGACTTTGTTTATATCTTAACCATTTATTTGTGCAGAATGGTAGAGAAATCAGAGGAATACCCTTTGAAGGCCTAATGAAGCAGAAGGAGTAGTTGGTAATAAGAAGGCCTCTTGCTGGCTGGACACGTTCTCAGCTACTTTTAAACCGTAATGAAGGAAATCTTGCCATAAATCGAAGTGAAAGAGAGCAATGCCTGTTTGCTGCTGCTCTCTACACCCATGAGGATCTTCAGCCCTTATTAAACACCACCTGATAGGGTCACCAGCCCCTTCTCCGAGCACCACCCTAGAACAATTTCAATTTTAATAGCTTTTTACTATGTATTTCCAAGGCGAGCCCCCCACTGAAATAGAGCCATCAAAGAGTCCCGGCGACGGACTCCAGGCCGGCAGCTCGGAGCAGGGATCCCAACGGACTCAGCCACTTCAGCCTCGTTCATCATCTCCAGCAGGCCCCGGCCCTGCGCCTGCTAATTTCATCCCGGGATTAGCCTGCCTCGCTTGTCTATCTCGGTATATTTCTGGGGGGGGTGTGAAATATCGCCTCTTTCCTCTTATAACAAGGCAGACCAAGGCCACGCACCGATGAATACCAAAAAAAGAAAAAGAAAAAAGCTTGTTCTTGTGGAAAGTGAAGCAGAAGTCCGACTCCAGAATGAATCATTCCTTCAAAAGGGTCCTTTTTAAACTTTTTTGCAGCATATGCACAGGGTTTAGAAGAAAATTGCATGCAGTTCGCCTCATTCATGATGCATGATATTATGTATTTTGGAGAATGTTTTTCAAAGATTCCATCTTGGCCATATAGTGTTTATAACTTATGTTTATTCTCTCCTTCCTGATAAAAATGAAGGGCAAATGAAGGGCAAATGAATTCATTTTCATTCATGCATGATGCCAAATGAGGGCTATTACACACCATGCCACTCTGATGTTCAGAAACGGCCCTTATAAAAACAACTTCTCTGATTGGGTTACGTTTTCTCTCTCGTGTCTTACATGCTTTGCACATAGTCTGAATCCATGTGTGAGTAGAAGACTTCGCTCTCAATGAACCGAGAGGAGAATCTAAGGTTGGCCTCAATGAATCACCGACTTGAACATTTGACTCACTGAGTACGAAGGAATCGGTTCGACAAAATTGAATCATCACTGCAGTGAAGGTGAACACGCGGTCATGCGTTACCCACAGGCCAGTGTGAGCTTTATTCTCTAGAAATAAAAGGGGGAGAAGTGCTCGGGGCTTGAGCTGAAATTAGCAGACACTTGAGCACACAGATGAAGAGAGAACACGGGTGACATCTTATTAAAGAAGTGGCTCAAGTCCACACTTCCACAAGGCCGTTCTGCCAACTTCCCCCTGCACCTCACTTAATTACACTATATTGTGTTTAAAAGGGGCAATTAAAGGCATCACAGAATGGTGGGCTAACTCTTAATTACCCATCCCCACACACCAGCGCATCATCACTTTTAACATCAAAACCTCTTAACTCCATGCTAGTTTTTGATCTTTAAAGGCTCGTAACATTAACATTTTTTTCATGTTTTGCTAAAGACAGTGATAATCTACTAAGATGATTTGTACAAAGTGTGTGTATTTTCAAACATTTTTTTGAAACGTCACCAATGGCTAAAATAATATTTTAAAGATTTTCAGGACTGTATTCTATTACAGTACAGAAAGAAGTCAATCAGACTTGAAAAGGCACATTGGAAACATTGGAAACTGCACTCTACTGCGGTTTATTTCTTTAATTGCTCTTTACTTGCTTATTCCACTGCTGCTTATACATTTACATTAATGGCATTTATCAGACGCTTTTATCCAAAATAGGGCGGGGCGATTAATCGAAAAGTAATCGAAATCGACATTCAGAACCTATAATCGATCGAATTTTTCCAGGACGATTATTTCGATTACATTCCCTTTAAAAACACTAGCGCGTGTGGAGTCACGTGACCCCGCTCCGTTATGTCACGTTATTCTGTCGACATGTTGAGCATGGAGAGAACTAAGACAACACTGAGACAACTAAGCAACTTGTCAGTGAACTATGAGGGCAAAAAAATTAAAAATAAATAAAATAATAGTTCATTAATCGTAATCGAGTAAAATGTTCTATTAATCAAGATTTAGATTTTAGGCCAAATCGCCCAGCCCTAGCAACATCCATTCCCTACCTACAGGGGGCAGTCTCTCCCTGGAGCAACTAAGGGATAAGGGTCTTGCTCAGGAAATCAGTGGTGGTGCTGGAGGTAGGAATCGAACCCACGACCTCTTGCTCTGGAGCAAGTATCCTACCCACTCCATAGTCTCCCTCCATACCTCCATCCCAATTTTATAATAATTGATAGGGTAGCATTGAGGGTGTACAGTGTGTCTGAAATAGTATTGCTTTTGCTTAATTAAATGGTAAGAAAATGTGCTAAAAATGTACCTTTATTCTGAATTCTGCCCGTCAAATGAAACATGGACTGAATCCTGATTCTGTATTCTGTATCCCATTACATCCCGAGCGTGTCTGTTACAAAGACACGTTGCTTTGTTGCAGATATCGCAGCCACTTATGACTCTTATCTGTCATCATCCTTATTTTGGTCACTCAGTCAAAGGACTTATCAAGAGAATACAATCTAATCACAGAGTAACCCAGCGACATTCCAAAGCACCGTGAGCTATTATTCTCCTCTTGTCCGGCCTGAAATATTCAGGACCCTGCTTATCAATCATCATAAGAACAGCAAAAGGTGATAGAGACGCTGCGAAATTGAAACAGAGAGAGACTTAAAAATATAATTAACCTTGTTGTAGCCAGGTCAAGCAACCGATTGTTATTCGTTTCATATGACAGCGCTCTGAGGCAGCCTGTACCCGGGGAACCTCGGGCCACGAGGCAGAAATTGAGATCGAATGAAAACAAGAAAGCTGAATTAATACGACTGTGTCGAGTAAAAAGCTCCTCGGCACCTGTGAGATACCCTCAAGCAGTGTGGAGTCAAATCGCAATTTAACCAGATCCATTTAGCTACTGGAGCTTATTGCTCCAGACTTTCATAGCAGAGGCCTGCTAGCATTTGATACGGCCCCAACTAGCAGGAGCCTCTACAGGACCTCCTAGTGCACTTACTTATTCATGTCTGATTATAAACGGGCTGTATTACGTTTAGCATTGGCCGATATTCAAAAACAGCCAGATGGAAACATATATTGGCCTTTATCTTGACATTCATTATTAATCTCCATTCTGTATGGTCTAGCAAAGTATTAGCAAAACACAGCTGTCACCCGCTGCCAGGGCTGAATGATACGAGAAAAAAGTGTTATAACTTCCAACAAAGATGAGCATATTTGTTTGCTTTTCTCAGTATTTCCTACTATAGCCACCCAATAGAAGTATTATAAGAACTGTTTTCATGCAGTGATATGACGCCTGCATGAACTATTGTGATTATGAATCAAAACGAAATTGCAAATATGAATCAGAATTGATTATAAAATTATAAATCAGAAAGAAAGGTCACATAATTCTCTTATAAGATCTGTGACCTTAGCAAAATGTTATTTCAAATATTGAAGTTTATGCCTGTATTACTACAGAGATTTTGCGTATGATGTAATGTAGCGCCAAAAGTTTGGACACAGAACAGTAAGGTCATAGGAATGAATCCCAGAATGAATCAAAACACAAATTTCAGTGTTGCTAAGGTGGTAGCCCTCAGGTCTCCAGGGTAGTAAGCCCAAGGTAATGTCTTCAGTACCTTTAGTCAGGGATTGCAAACACTTCGACTTGACTCAAAGCTTTTTTCTATCCTTAATCTGTGCGATTGTGTGTATAGGACACATAAGGTATTGCAAATAAAGCTATATTTACTAAGGGTATGCATTATAGGTATGTTTTATATAGAAATATAGACAAAAATATACAAAAAAAGATTTTTGATACTACTATAATAGGAACTATAGCAAGTGTTCTGTAAAAACACATTTAAAATATGATCTGCAATTTATAGGATCTTGAATAAACCTGTGCTGCTACTGGGACTATCAATGACAAGCAGCTACAGTTTTATAAAAAAAATATGGTTTTAGTGTAATGTTCTGTTATATATCTACATATATATATTTATTTTATTATTTTATTTTTTTTCTGGAGGGCACCACAGTTGAGTTGTCCCTGGTCAAACCGTTGGGCTCCTGTCTATAGCTTCTGCTTAATTAAACGGACGATGTCTTATTGTTCATTACTTTCAGCTCTGCCTCTCGGTCCTGCGATCACTGCCGCCTATTAATATTTACAACCTAATATCTACCACTCATTACAGACACAGGAGCCACGCGTGCTCAAATGATATGTAAGATAATTAACAGAATAGTTATAAATGATCAACAAGCCATGAGCCATATTTCAAACATGGCCATGAATTTATTTTTCATTTTAAGGGTTTAAATGTGTTCTTTATGCAAATAAGGCCTGGACACTTTTCAATTAACTTTGAGGGACACTCTAAGTACAGAACGCACACAACTTGTTGGTAATAAACCACTTTTATTAATTATGAGACGTTTCTCCAAGACACTCAGATTTATAGCAGTATTTACTAAATGTATCTGTTTGATTGGATTTCTTCTTAAAGCAGGACTAGGCAGGTTTGGGCACTTTTCAGCCCATTTAGGTGCACATCTCTAATGACAATCAGAGCAATGCTAATGGTTAATTGTGCCTCTCTCTCTCTCTCATTTATTCTTGCTCACTTTCATTCTCTTCCTCTTTGCATATTTGTGTGTAAATCCACTTATTGTTTGCTTGCATATACAGTACAGTATACTTATCAGTGACAGATGGACAGAAGGTACTATGCTTTATTTTAGTGTAATATCAATTATTCTAGTTGTGTTTTTCTTTTTTTTAATGTCCTGGATGTATCCCAAATTTTGTTGGAATATGCAGCTCAGTTTGCTTAATGGATAAAGACAGCTATTAATTGAATCACCTTATTTTCCACTTCTCCTCCCCCCTCCCCCCCCCCCCCTTCAGAAATGGACACATCAGGTGTACAGGATAATCGAGGATGACATTTCTATCCAACGACGCCAGGGGCACCCTCAGATACATCACTTCCTCTCTCTGAAGGTTAAACTTAGATAACCTGCCTTTGGCATTTAATCAGCTACTTCTTAAATACTCTTTTGGTAATAAAATGATTAAAAACTTTATTGCTTCTCAAATGAGCCTCTCTCTCTCACTCGCTTGCTTTTTTTTTTTTTTTTTTTTGTAGATTTAATGACTGTGTTAAGGCGCCCCACTTTCCAGAGCGTATCCCCAGTTACACCAGTGTGTAAAAATTCTAATGGTAATGATGTGCTTTACAGCTTGCAAAATTGCAATGATTTTCATCCAAATTACTTTGGTAATCACTGTGTGTGAATTAGAGCTACCTGTGCCATAGGCAGGAATTCAAAGCCACAGCCACCCATTTTGAGCTTTGAAGAGGCCACTGTTCTCTGGCACTGAGTTATAAAGGGAAACTCATGAGGTATGAGCTCCAAGCAAGGCTCGCTATTATGCAAACGTGCATCAGTGCCAAAGAAAACTTTTTCCCACCTCTGGGGATTCATTCATTCATGCAAATAAAAATAAAATAAAGGATTTTTTTTCATGATTTTCCATTTTAAAATGGTATAAATAGTATAATTAAATGTAAATTGTATTTAAATGGTAGCATGTTTAATGGAACCTTATTTATACTGATCATTACAGCTCCACTGTTGCATGCTGCTGCCAACAACAATATTTTCACATTTTAAATAAAATCCATTGCTTACCCTCAGAGAGCCAGGCCTCACAATGTAAAGTGTGATTGTGTGTGTGTGTGTGTGTGTGTGTGTGTGTTGTAGGAAATACAGATGGCATGTGATCAGATAAAAGTATTCGGAGAGCAGGCAGTTTCCCAAAGGAAAAAGAAAAAAGGGATTTTTATATTAGCAGACAAAAGAATGTCATTGTTGCCATAAGGCAAAC
Source organism: Clupeocharax schoutedeni (assembly GCA_037974565.1). Lineage (NCBI taxonomy): Eukaryota > Metazoa > Chordata > Actinopteri > Characiformes > Alestidae > Clupeocharax > Clupeocharax schoutedeni. Next base: position 29,893,657 of record JBBPDH010000001.1, on the reverse strand, counting down.
GCCATGGAGGGTTAAGGATGTGTTAGCTGAACTGATGCATGTGGACCATGTTGTCCCCTTTGAGAAAGCCAACCAAAGCCAAAGCAAAAAAAAGTTATATATATATATATATTAAAAAAAAATAGGCTCCCAAAAAAGAAATCCTCCTCTCAAGACTTCATTGTCTGGGCTGCCCTTCAAAGCCCAGATGCGGTTGTTTCCCGTCCACTGACACCCATATAAATGGCCTTATTATCTCCCATTGGGGCGGGGGAACCTGGCATGGCCCGGTCCAATGAATCATGGGCGTGCCCCTACTCCGCTGGCCCAGCTCCAGCGCTTGTTTTCTCATTAGGGGCCGGATCCTGCGCATGCTGCGCCGACAATAACTCACCTGGATTAAAAGCCCAAAACCCACGGCTGAGTGGCAGCATGGCCAGCTAATGAGGTGCGTTTGGGTAAACTGTTGACAGAGCTTTTGGCGGAAGGGGGCGGGGCCACCGTTAATTTGCCTTTGCCTGTGACGGCCGGCGGAGCGGGCAGGCGAGGAAGGCGAAGCAGATGAAGATGGATCCACTCGCAGGGTCCCTGGGAAACTTCTGCATTAGTGCATGACAACCTGAAATGCTCTTGTCACACGATGAGCGTGTGATTTGCCCACGGGGCACTTAGCAGGAGAACGAGAAGCCGTCAGTATGACAGATTGCAGAATAAGGAGGACTTGTGGTGGTGGTTGGGGGGGTGGGGGTGGGGGTTTGGGGGCGCAGGGAGGCAGAAATGAGAAATGAAGATTTGGTTGAGGTAGACCACAGTGGGTGACAGTTACGTGATCCGCTGGTGTCAGTTTAATAATTCTGTCATGGGACTGAAAGCTGAAAGTAGGAGATATTTTTAGTCATATATGTACTATCTGAGAAGTCATTAACTTCAAATAGCAGACTGTACTTGGACTATGGGCCTGATAATGACCCTCGTATGTGGTGTATTCAGGGTCAAGACTAACAATTTATGGCCTACATCCTCCCTCTTTAATGTCTGAGGGAAAGATATCTTTAAAACACAGGTGATTAACGTCTTCTTCTGTCATTTTATAAACAGCATTTAGTTCACAATAAGGCTTTGTCCACATAAGGACACTGTATGTCACGGTCACATCAGGTAGATTCATTATCTTTTCAATCACATGCACAGAACACAGGGACATGAAACAATGTTCCACCAGGACCATAATGCAACACAAAACATAAAAATAGAAACAACATGAGGCTACATACCTGCACACAGGTCAGAACTACACAGAGTTCAAATAGAACAGAGCTGGTGCCAGTACTGGTGTGAATGTCAGATACTGTATTCTAGTCCATAATTGTGCAAGGAGTTGGAGTAGTAATACATAAAAGCCCACGTCACTTTAAATACCTGAAAGGTTTGAGCGCCGTCAGTGTGCTGACGTCACAACGAGATAAACTGGATAGGATACAGTGTTCCTTGCCGTTGTTTTGCCGTTTTTACAAATAACTAATCTAAACTAATCTTTTTTGGTTAAATAATTCCCACTCAGCAGTTAACTCCCACTCATTAAAGCTGAAGTTACGTTGGGTGTTCGATATTTACTACGTTTTAAATTCAGCCAATCAGACAGAGGCTATTTACATATATCAGTCTTAAAGGAACAGTAACAAAACAGCCTGTTTAACTCAAATGGACAAAAGAGGTTGGAAATTGGTCATTTCAAAACCGCATAGACATCATAAGCTCTCAGATAAAAAGCACATACAGAAAGTAATGCATGTCCTTTTTAATGATCACTAACATAAAAAGGCAAAATAATACATGCAAAACAGTTATGCCAGTTTATCAGGTCATTTGTTGTGGCCAGGAGGGGTGTCGGTAGGCCGGTTTCATTATAAAAAAACTTTTGACAGGTGGAGTATAATATTTTTCATGTTCACATCTGATTGCGGAGCTCACAGCTGATTACGGAGCTGATTTCAGTCATTTCTGCTGGACATTTTTCCATCATGGTCATCTCGTGATGCTTTTATTTATAACAAAAAAATACATAACATACTTTAGGATTTAACACAGCACAAAATACTAGTACTGGTACCAGACTGGACCTGTAAAGGGCCTCGTTTTATGGTTTTCGCAAGCTGTTCATGACTGGTATTAACTGGACAATGTTATGCTCAATTATATTCTTCTCTCAGAGTTTAGGAAACTCTTTATGCTTCCATGATAATTATCAAGCAACACTATGACTGTTAACAACAGACTGTTAACTAGTGGTGTGCCGATTGTTCTTTTGCCTTCTTCTTTGTACTCTTAAAATATTTTTTTATACTGAGTAAACTAACACAAAACTAACACAGTTACAATTTTGCAATAATAATCATATTGCACTTTAAAAAATTAGGTACAAATATGTTCATAATTCTGTTTGGTTGATGCTTTGATCAACTGTAAACACACACAAGTCTGAGCATACAGACACAGGGCTGGACTGGGACAAAAAAATCCCGGTTAGTGCCGGTGTCCCTCTCCATACTGTTCTTTCGGGGGTGGTGGTGCTGACAGGATTCTGCACCAGCCCAAATACCCAATCGGCCCAAATTCACGACTCATCCGGTTGAATCACCCGCATCCACTAAATAACTCACGAATCAGGAATCCGAGGTCTCAAATGAACCGGATCCGTTGAGTCCTAACGTCATCATGTCAAAGTTATAAACCCCACCACATTACACATCTTATAATCATTACAACATAAATGACTACAATAAAAGTAGCATAACTTACAGTTTGTTGCAGCACCACACTTAGATGAGGGTTATCCTACATCTCCCTGTAAAGTGGAATCCACCTAGTGGTCTTCTTGCGTCAGTCAGAGCCTGAATCGGGTTAGTGCTCCTTAACTTCCTCCGGATCTGAACCACTCAGAGACGGGTCGGCCGAGTCATGAGTGAATGCATCGGTTAACTCCCGTCACACAGAGCCGGATCTGAGCCGCTGACTGTCATGCATGACACTTTACTTTCTTTTGAAA
>JBBPDH010000001.1:29867352-29880966 GCA_037974565.1 Clupeocharax schoutedeni | reverse complement strand
GTTTGATTCCCAAGACCGCTAGGCACCACTGAGGTACCCTGAGCAAGGTACCGTCCCACACACTGCTCCCCTGGCGCTGTGTTCCTGCTGCCCCCTGCTTCACTTGGTGAATGGGTTAAATGCAGAGGTTGAATTTCGTACTGTTTACACCATGTGCTATGGTGTGTTCATGTATGACAAATGGTCACTTTCACTTTTCACTTCATATGAACAAAAGTGCAACAACAATTGGTAGCAAACTCTTAAAACAAATAAGGTGCTTTTTAACAGCAGTGTTCCCTTTAACAACACAGCTGCAGTGCAAGTATTTCTAAATCGCAACTTTAACATGAATATAATCAAATCAAGCTATTTGTCACTGCCAGGGCATTCACCATTTATCTAGTTTGTTATAGAAAAACAAGTTACCAGTGCCTGGGAGACCAGTGCATGGGAGACAGAGCCATTATAGCAGCTGCGAAGGAGGACCAACTCCATATAAAAGTCTGTGTTTCTGAATACAAAGTCCCTGTAAGTGTAATGGTCAGACATTCCTATACAATTCAGTGTCTTGTTCTTGCATTACTTTCACAGCCTCAGTCAGAGTACTACAGTCAAAGAGTACTCCTGGTTTAGGTTGATATTATTATTCAATTTCAGATTGACACCAGTCATGTGTTTTAATTAGGTACTGGGATCAGAAGCATCAGTGATGAATAATTATTTTGTCTTCTTTCAATTTACAGCATCACTCCCCTCATACCATCGCTGACGCTTCAGCCCAGTAGAAATCTTACTTACTATAGCTTGAAGAAAGGCAAGAGGAAGACTGTGAGATCTGTAGTGAAGAGATTCCTCAGACTGCACTGTGGCCTGTGGGTAAGGAGAAAGGTAAGGCGGACACCACGTCCACAATTAGTATTTGTTGATGATGATTCACTAAATTAATGGTCCTTAATATAAGTAAAAGACTTTCTAGCTCCCACTCAGATTTAACTTTAAGAACTAATTTAAACACTGAGCAGAGGATTGGTGCTCTTGAGCACTGAGCAGCGGCTTTTTTGTAACATATGTATTGAGCTCTCCACAATAAAATACTATTTAATCCGTCCTTGGTCAACCTAGGGCTGGACATTTATTTATGTATCGGCTTGTATATGAATTATGATTAAATCACATAGCACTTGGGAAAGACAAGAGGTACAAAACCCCCAAATGCCTAGGTCCTAAAATAACTGTAAAAATGTTTTCAAAAAGGTCAGCTCTACTCACAGTCGTGACATCACAGTTTTATCATGCTGTTGTCTTGCTTCTCCTCCCTCCCCTGGTTAATCTTTAGCTATGGTATAGTTTGTTTCAAACTAATCGAGGCTGTTTGTTTTGCTAGTGTAAAATGTGTTTCACATAATGTCCTTCAGGTCCTAATGCCACAGAAGTTTCCAATGATACTAGACTGCTTTTTTGTGAATGATTTTCAGGCTGGATACAAGAAGAAGCTTTGGAAGAAATCAGCAGCCAGAAAGAAGCGATTAAGGGAACACGTGTTCTGTAATAAAACGCAGAGCAAAAAACTAGACAAAATGACCACATCCTTTTGGAAAAGAAGAAACTGGTACTTAAATGACCCTTACCAGAAATACCACGATAGGGTCAACCTTAAAGTGTAAAACCAACACATTAAAGCTCCACTGGTATGTGAAAAAAATGTTTATCGACAGAAATTTACAAGTACAACTATTGATGTTAAACTGTAAGATGAAAACATATATATATGCACACCCAACATGGTCAGTGTAAGTAGCCACGATATGTAAAATAAAACTTTATGTAAAACCACAAATTGATTGTAATTGATGCAATTTTTACATTTTTTATACACTGAAATGAAATCGAAGGAGTCATGAGATGATATTCTGTGTCCCTTTTATTAGGCTGAGGTCAACACACCATCAGATACATTTGAGGGGTTTCCGACAGAGATCAGGCTACCATTTTACATCAGATTCATTTTCCACACAATGCTAATGTTTAAAAGCGTGAGAGAATTTTTCTGGCCTGCCAGACGAGAGTTGTGTATTGGAAATACAATTCTTACAGAGATATTATGCAAACTATTATGTTCATTAGGAGGAAAGTGAGGTTTTGTCACACTTGTGAAGTACAGCCCACACTACAAGGACATTTTCTCGAATTCTCTCTCTTCCAAACAATCTGGCTCAAGTACAGGGAACATTAACATATAGACCAACAAAAATGAACATTTCAGAGTCAAAATACATTGAATACAATTGATAAAAGGCTTTTTTTGTCTTTAAAGGCACAGCCTCTACTTTAAGCAAGACTCATTTAAACTGAGCAGTTTATAATAAAGCACAATAACACCACTTTCGCATTTCTCAGTTTTAAATACAATATTGAAGGCTTAAAGTTCCATACACGTGGAACATATCAGTTTCAGCAGTTAGTCTCATCATCATACAGTAGGAAAGGTTGTGCCTTTAATAACTTATATAAAAAAAATAACATTCAAGCAATCTAAGACAACTAATTAAATGTAGCATCAGATGAGGCCAAAGATGATTCTACACAGAGCACTTGAATGAGTGGTAGGAAGTATTTCATGCATTTTTTTTTTTCAACCCTATTTAATTTATATGTTGCCTTATGAACTCAGCAAATATGATGCAGACAAGATAAAGACAATCATTGAAATGCTCGAACACAATAGCATTCAGAAACATTTTAATGTTTTACATTTATGCTCCCTATCCTCATAGTCTGACCTTTCATTTGCTCCTTGCCAGTAATTTACTTGTGTAAACATACAGCAGTAGTGTTAAGATGAAATTAACTGTACCTGAGGCAGTTTAGTTTGCACACTACTGAGAAAAGGTTCATTATATAGCTGCAAAAATAATATAAGCGTTTGCTACCTGATGCCTGAAAAAACTTAAGATGTTAAAAATAATCAGTGGTTGTCATTATAGTCTGAAATCAACATATAACACTGTTGGATTGTTGTTGTTTTTTTAAACATGGATTAACGGTGGTAGACATACAGACCTTTTAAAAGCACTGTTTTATTTCCTGTTTTATTTCGACATAAGTAGCATGACTATAAGTCATCGTGAGTGATTTGTGAGAGGCTCAGTTCTATAGATATTTATAGAACTATGGTGGTGATAGGAACCAGATGCCCATTGAACTGATGCCTCTAAAAGCTACCTAATAGAAAGCTATTAAATGGAATGGTAACGTATACAGTAGTGATGCACTAGTCAGGGCTTCTTTTTTTTTTTATGACCCACACCAACCGGACTTATTATGAGAGCCAGGATCCACAGGTTATGGGTTAACCCATGCATCACTAGTATACACTAATGCCTGAGTGTTTTTAACATATGTATAAGGCAAAATGTTCTTTAGAGAAAGTTTTCTTTTCTTCAGATTTCTCATTTTCTGTATTATAAGCATTACATATAAACTCGGAAGATGCATGTAGGTTCAGTGGTTGTTTTGGATAATAAATAAAATGACTATTTGCATTGTAGCCATGAAGCCTGGTTCCTATTACCACCGCTGTAAAGAAATCATCTGAAGATTCCTTAGAATGGACAATTACATATCAAATACTCAGTTTGTTTACATCTCATCCAATTAGGCTGAGATGTGGAAACATTTGTGGATCCCTGTAGTTATTGTGGAGGATTGTGCAGCTCCAGTTTGCATTTATTCCTAACTTGCTTCATTAAGAAAAAGACTGACATGACATTGAACTGAGCTGAGTTTGACTTGCTCAGTGAAGAATAACAGTATAATTGCACAGTGTTCAGACATGTAATGGGCTTCGCTGTTTGGCTCCCACTTACGGTGAACGATGTGTGTGCACTACAAGAACTAAACTACTGAGTGAAGTGAAGTACTGATTCTACTGTACCATGTGCACAATCTAATATGTGTGTAACGATGACCACCACAGAGCTCATAGCACCACTAATGCTTACTGAAGCTCAAAAATGGTACATAAAAACTGAGGACCCCAAATACATAAGGGGCAGAAACCACATTCTCAATGTCCACATTTGATGTGAATTCATGCGACATCAAAGTTTAGAAAAGTGAACCAAGAATTAACAAAGTATCTAATCTAACCAAGATATTTAAATGAAATTACCAAACCATTCTTAACAGATACTATGAAATGATAATCAACTAAATAAGTGGAAGAATTGTAAAGAATGTCCTTGTATAAATGTTACATTTTTATAATGCATTTCTTTGAGATCATCTATAATCATGAGGACTAAACTCATTTCTATATTTTTATACTTCATTATATATTTTCAATTCGGAGAGCTGTAAAGTTACAGCATTGCACATTGTTCTTTCTAAATGACTTTATAATATAGATCATGATTGATATCTTTGTGTCCTAGAGACGTCACCGGGCTGATATCAGCAGAAATTATTGGATGAAAAAAAAACAGAGCCAAATCAAATCCTGTAACAAATCTAGTCTGAAATGGCACATGCTCACATTGTGTGTCGTAGTTTATTCCTGTGGGATAGTAGTGTTTGAGTGTGATATAAATCAAATTAGCTTAGATTTCAGTTTGTATGTTTAGGTTGTAGTCATATTTGTTTACATATCCACAGTGGTTGCCATAGCAACTATGCATATGAGCGGATGCTGACTGGGGAGTGACATCTATGAGCTTTGATCTTGATGGGTAGTGTTCCTTAAGCAAAATGAAATTTCCACAACATTATAGAAAGAAAGCATATGTTACCCAGGTGTCTATTAAAAGCTTCAAGATCCCAGTTTTTAAACTGTATGTCCACCATTGACTATCTTGTCCACTTCAAATCTGATCTGATTGGTCAAACTGAGTCGCGAGTTCAGAGATCCGTTTTTAATGTGGCTTGAATGTGATTCAGATTTCAGCCAATCAGATAGCAGAAAATTTGTCCTGCTCAAATGGGATGTTCTGAAATCATAATTGAGCTGCCTGTCTGAACAAGGCTTTAGATGTGTATGTTACCTAAAGGAATTTGATTCAAAACAGCTCATTTTAAAGATATTGGCCAATACTCAAGGCTACAGTTTTGGTACTGGAACTGAAACAATGGCATTATGCCAACATTAGTCATTAGTTAGGTTATACATTAGTCACTCTTACTTTGCAAACAAACACTTGTGTTCCTGGATGCACACTTTTGCTCTGAAGCTTTGCTACAACTGGAATTTTCTGAAAGCAAAATAAGGCCTCAGCCTCACCTCATGTGTCTGTGCACTAAAATTTGCAACGTATTCTGACCAACACGTGGGTGGGCAGAAACCCAATGGAGAGAAGCCCTTGAGGACATGGAGAGGACTGTGCCTCCATGGGTGACCACACTGGCCTAGGTGCTGAGAGACAATACATTCTGGTATTGTTTTCAGTGACAGGACTGACAGAGGGACATGCATGCTTCTGTCTCTCCCAAAGTCATACAAATAAAACAAAGCAACAAGCGTACACTCTCATGTTTGATAAATATGTACAATGCAAAAAAAAAAGTTCAGTGTTTAAGAGTCTTAGAATGGTGCTGCATACATGTATTACCTCAGTACACGGCCCCCCCCTCCAGTGTCAAAGATCAGAAGCGAAAAGGTTGCACATCGCTTTGGTTACCTCGTTAGAGAACAAGGCTGCTTTAAATAATTGATCTTTTTTGGCTGCGTCCCCATGCGTTTTATTTCCCCCCTCCGTCTCCTCTTTTGTTCCATGTCCTCATGTTGCAGCTAAGGCAGCTAAAGCAGTCTCGCGGCATACGCACAGTCACATGGCCTCAGTGTTTGGAGATAGGGCGTTCTTTGATCTGGATCTGGTGACAGGTCTTAAGGCCCTAGGAGGAGGCTGAGAAAGAGAGTGGGAGAGAGAGGCAAAGATCAAACATGGAAAGACAAACAGAAATGAAAGATGAAATTCAGACCACCACGGAGCCAGAGGGAGTTATGGTGAAGTTAGGCACACTGCGTTTCACTTGTGACTGTTTACTCTGTGTTTACTCTGTACATGATCTGCTAGTTTCTCAAGACGACCTTTGAGAACAGGCACCTGCATATGTCTACTGCACTTAAGTCACAACGAATGTATCCAATGGACTGAAAACCACTACAGTCTGTGCAGTATATCAGAGCATGTACATAAATTACATCAAGGACCTACTTTTTATAGACAGTGTTATTTTCTGAGGATTATCTTTGTTACCAAGGCAACGTCCAGTACCTTACAGCAGATTCTTAAAGTAAAAGCAGTGCAGCAGTATTAAAAGACTACATGATTTCAGTTTAGTAGATATTACATGTCCTTGTACACCTGTATTCCTTGTACACCTGTAATAAACAGCCTGGACTGTTTCTGAACATCTGGGAGGCCCTACTCACCTCAGTTGTATTCGTTTGTAAATAAGAAAATATAGTTAACTAAAGTCTCAACTCACTTTGCTTTTTCTACAAATTAAATTGAGTAAATACTGAAAAGCACATACTACATTATAGTAATATGTAACGTGGTATTTTATTGATCTCTAGTAATCATGCCAATTAGATTAAACTACTTTACAATTTGAATTGGAAGATTAAAAAATCTTGTAGCACTACTGACAGTTTTCCTTTGTGTCTTCACAATCTAGCAGCTCCCACTGAAATATATGCTGACAGGGACAAACTCCAGCATCTGCAAATCTGAGAAGAACAAAAACTCTCCTGCAGTGCCAGAATGTAAATACCAATTTTGCTCTTGTATAGACTGTACTGTAATTCGTTTTCTTTGATATAAGCAGGTAAATACAGTAATACATTCATTTAAATTACAGTAATAAAAATAGCTAAAACAGGGTTTTAAGAAAAACTAAATGAAAACACAAGAACACTTGAGACGGGTGATTCTGGACTGCTGCTACGTTAAAGGACAGCAGCCAATCAGCAGCGGGGAGAAATACAGCAGGCTTTCTTTGCGTTCTCTCCACAGTTCCAAAAAATGTACGGTTATATTTTATATGGAAATGTAGCTGAATTTACGTTAATATTTATGTTAGTAAATTATATTTTTCTCTATAATTTAGTACTAAAATTTTATATTGCCACAAAAAAAGCAAAAAAAAGTGGAGGATATCTGAGGTTTCCGCAAACAATTATTAGTTAGGTTCTAAAAAAAAAAAATCTGCAAACGCTTAATGCTGAGTAAGCGGGGGTTTACAGTACTGTATTGCGAAGATAAAGAGTTGAAATTGGTGAGGCGTTTACGATGGAGAGAGCTAAAAGCATTAAGGTGTGACTGATTTTTCTCCATATCTGCTACACAGTTTTTCTGTAGCAATCTGAAGTAGGGCTGCGCAATATAACGTCTGTTATTGCGAAACTGGTCTCAGCAACACTGATGTTGCAGAAAACTGTCAAATGCAAATGAGCCTCTAACCAATCCACGTGAATATTACTGGATGGCACTGATTCACCAAGGCATTTTTAAGTATAGCTTTACAGGTCTGAGGAACGGTTGTGGACTACTTGAGAACTGATGTACGTCGCTCTGGATAAGAGCGTCAGCTAAATGCTGTAAATGAAAATGTAAATATATGTGTATGGGCTATAGGCTGAACACTGAAATATGTACTGTACAATTTCAAACAACACCAGTGTTTGCATACTTCAAGCCTTTTTAACTCTAGTATAGTGCGGAAATGGGTCTTTTAATATACGGAAAGACAATGCAAGTGCAATTTATAGCAGTGTAACTGCAATGCTAATATTTTTTTCCTTATCATGCAGTCCTAATCAGAAGGCTCCAAAGTGAGTAATGTTAGCTTATAAGCTAATTATTAGTTAATTAGCTGTGTCTTATCATATTTGTGACAATCTATTGCAACAAAATTGGCGCCAGCATTCAGGTGTTTTAACGTAAGTAGTGTGTATGTTTTTTGGGGTGGCTTGTTGTTTATCATTTCAGCCAGAGAAAAGAAGCGGGATTGTCAGTAGCTAGCACGCATGTTGTCCTTCTTATCTAACAAATGCTGCAGGGAAACGGATGGACTACAGTCTGTAAACTGATGAGTTCATCTGTATGATAAATGGAACTGTTAAAAAGTATTCCCTGTATTGAAATAAAACCCCTAATCACAAAGAATACAATTTCTCTCTATCAAAAAAAAGGATTTTTGAGCTGGAACTCAAGCTAATAAAAGTTACTGCAGAAAGGCTCCTTTCTTGGCAGTGTTGTTGTTGGAGTCATCAGGGGTCTGTTGAGCATACATAACTACATACTTCTGATAAATAATCAGATCATTCTGGACTCTCAGGACAAAGATGGAGGATCATCTTTCGAAGCCTCAATAGACAGTAATCTCTCTCCTGTGGGATGACTCACACCTGCTCTAATCCTCCCTGAATGCTGTGCAATCATTAGGAGACTTTGAGACACACACATCACCCTCTCCCAGTCCACACAGCAGCCTCTGGCATGTTGATTAGTGATTCAGTCAGTTAGTGCTAACTAGGCTTACAGCCCGGCAGATCACTAATCAGCCATTCTAAAAGCGGGGGCTACCTCTGGGGCACGCCTTTTAAGCATTCTGTGCTGGGCTGAGTCGTCTGGAATGCTCTCCTCATTCCCATTATCCTCTGGCACTTCTGGGTCAGTAGCTGGAAGTTGTGTTGGGATGTCTTTGAAGGGCTCAGGGGGTGCAAGGGGCTGGCTTGCAATTGTAAAAGTTGATGATGATGTCGGGGTGGTTTTGGGGGTAAGAGGGCAAGGCGGCTCAGCAGTAGTGCATTTCTCCGAACTCAACAGCTCAAAATCTGTCACGTCAAAGTCCTGGCCTGAACCATGACAAGAGGGTCAACCATTAAAGGCCTTATGTACATTTTTCAGCAAATTCTTGAAGTTAGTCCACTGAACAATTCAAGGTAGTATGACGGGTCTTGAGTAAATTAGAGAAGTGTCTTCCTCTAAAACCTGTTCCACTGCAATAATGAAGCTAGAAAGGCTGAATTTCTCTACACTGTAAGCTTATAAAAAGCAAATGTTCTCATTCATAACCCTTCAGTGCGTAAAAAATAATTTTGACTAAGCTTGAACATGAGAAGAGAATTTTACCTATAATAAATAACCATTCCCAAGTGGTTCTTGGTTAAAGAAACATTAAACGAAATGTTCTTTGGGAACCAAAAGTGGTTATTTTATGGGATCTACTCCTTAGAATCCCTGCTGTCACCAAAGACACTGCCCAAAACAACTGACTTCAATCAAATATCTGAGAACTACACGTTTCCTTTCAACCACCGCAGCCATCCATTTATTCCTATGGACTAATTTGATAGCAAGGTCCATTGATAATATGACAATTTAATGTTTAGATGAATACAGTGTTTAACAGCACTTGGGCAAGGCCCACTGAAAATGCTAGGATTACATCCTGCTAAACATGTGACATTTGGCTTCATAATGCTGACACACACTTGAAAGACAGATGGTACAGAACAAATGCTATTCTAAAAATAAATGTCCACTAAAAGCACTTTCTGTTACAAGATGAGAATAAAGTGAGCCCACATTGTGGTAAACTATATAAACAGGCTACATTGCCTGTTTTTTTACATTATGTAAAGAATGACTGAGAGCAGTAGCTGAACACATTAGTACACATGGCTGATAGTAGGTTTTATTTTCAGTAGATTAAGAGATGCACAGAGGTGACTGGTCAGACTTACCCTTGTTGTAGCCAGTCTCTGATTTGCTACGCATCATGGCCCGTGTTCTGTGCTGGGCGGATGCTTGCTGAGTGGTGACAGAAGCAGAGCTCTTTGGCTGATCTTCTGACTGCAAAGAGGACAGGTCCTGCATGCTGAAACTCCGAAGCCGATCTGATAGCACACCCTGACCCTGTGAAAAAAATTTTCTTTTTTAAAACATAATTTCTCCCCCTAAAATATTAATTGTTTAATTCTACATAACTGAACTAATAAAGACATACAGTAATTATCCTGGAACTAAATTTTAAATGCATTTGTATCTGACTAATGGTCTGACTACACTGGTACTGATCTTATCTGCACTGCTACACAGTATTACACCACTTTAATAAATATAGGTTTATTACTGTAACTGTAAAAACTATAGCTTTGCTAAACTAGATTATATACCAATGATGCAATTATGACCACCTGCTTCATTTGTTCCACGCTCTTGGTACGAAAACAGCTTTAGTCTGACTCAAAGTAAGTCCTCTGTTTCCTGATGTTGTCTAGCATAATAACATCAGCAGCATTTCTGTTGGTTGTGAGGTGGAGCTGCCACAGATATGACTTGGTGTTCCAACACATCCAATGGATGTTTGAATGGATTGAGATCTGGGGTATTTGAACTCTGATTCTTATACCATTCCTGAACAATGTATGCGGTGTGGCTGAAAGAGGCCATAGATGTAGGGAATACCAATGCCATGGGTGTAGCAGGTCCGCAAAAATGCTTAGGTAGGTGGGACATTTCAAATTGTAGTCCTGACCCAGGAATTTTTGGCAGAACCTTTTCTACAGCATCACACTCCCTCCACTGGCTTCTCTTCTTCCCACAGTTTATCCTGGTGCCATCATGTACCTGACCACCTATGCGACGTAACAGAAAGTGGGACTGATCAGACCAGGCGACCTTTTCCCATTGCTCTAAGTTGTGGATCTGACACTGATGTGACAGCACTTTCTATAATAGACAGGGGTCAGGATGGGCGCACTGCAGCCCCACGGTGTGGTGGTCTGTGTTGAGATGCTCCATCAGTTCACACCAAATAAGGTAGCCTTCATAGTCCATGCAAACTGACCATCCTTTGGCACCCCTTCAGCACTGCTGACCAGAAGGCAATTTTGAGTTCAAATGTCAACTATGAGAACTGACTTACTCTGTAAAATCCCAGACTTGTGCGATTGTAAAGAGGTAATCGGAATCGGTTGTATTATCCATGAATGGTCATAATGTTTTTGGCTACATCTGTATACATTCAGTATTATTCAACATTTCAACATAGTAGTCACCTTCGTGGCAGCCATCACTGCAGCGGTGGCAGCCACATTCAGGCCTTTTCTTCCAAAATGCAGCAAAGTGTCATAGCTTTTGTCCTTAGCTTGGCACAGGTACTCATCAATGTCCTGGAGAAAGCAAGTCATAATGAAATGAGATACTTTTAACCGTTGAGGGAGAGGAAGGCTGGCTACATCCCTGTTTGAATCCTTTAATAAGATTTAACATTTACTTTTACTTCTCTCACAATAGACAAGTATGATCCTCTCTTTCCCCACCAAAACAGACTTCCTCAAAATCATAACTGGTGTTTTTGTGTTTTCCGTTTTTCTCTATCCCTGTGTCCCTGTGCTTCATCCCTTCATCGTAACCCTGACGAATATCCTGCCCTTGCGAAAAAAGCACAGAGGAAAGCCTTTGGAAAAACCACCACGTCATTTCCTGTCACCGTTCACCGGCACACTAAAGGAAAGAGGGTCAAAAACACACTTTCCTAAGGGCAGCCACCTACAAGAAATTCCCATCACTTCCTACAAAACTGTCTGTTTTGCACAATCCCTACTCAGTCTGCAGCTGTCTGCAAAAGCCCTCTTAAGTACATTGTATTTTCTCTCAGCTTGCTCATCTTTAAGGCATGATGCTTTGTAATTATCTGCATGGGGCCTAAAACATCTGAAATGACACTAAAAGAAAACAAGAAAGTTTACCTTTTCTTTCGAAGACAATGTGGGGTGGACAAATTTCCTATAAAGCACACTGGATCCTTTTGTGTAGGGTGAAAGTAACCACACCACAAAGGCAATTTTGAGCTCATAGTAGAACGGAAGCCTTCAAAGACAAAAGAGATGAGTCATATGCCTGAGTGTCAGGATTATAAGCCTTTTACCATCAGGCTCAAACAACCCATTCACCACTTACCAGCATAAAAATATATCTGTGATCACTTCAGCTGTAGTGAACAGTGCAAATATTATCCAATACATCATCCATTTTACCTGTTAAAAAGATTTTAAAATATATTAACATAAAAATATGAACATAATTAACATAATGATGTGGATGGCACACTCATGTTTACATAAGATGGTGCTGTACGGATAATGGGTACGGATGATGCAAAGGTATATTATGGGACTGATACTCACATATTCTCTCACATCTTTTGATTTAACAGCTTTATATGAAGAGTATGCAGGATAAAGGGTCCCAAATATGAGCCTGTCAAACACAAAGGAAGGCCAACATGAGCTCATATTGATTCATCACCATCTGACAGTCAAAGACTTCAAAACAACTTAACCCCTTAAAGTCAACCTGAAATCGATATCAAGCAGTTATAACCACCTTGTTATTTCGTGTTTCTTTTCACATTAAAAAGGAGCCACAACAAAGCATCTACAAGCTTCTTCTAAGTCTCTGTTGTAGATCTCACGTCTGCAGGCTGCAGTGTGTTGGCCAAGCAGGACTGTACGACCCTGATTATTTTCCAAGTTTACATTCTGCATGCTTGACAAAAATAGCACCCACGACCAAATGAGCATAACTCATAGACGCACTGAAACGTACCGAGCAAAGGTACCAACGAAACCTGAAGCAGGCTTGGCTCAGACTAAGAAGCGAGGCAAGGCAGAGCCACTTAAAGAAGCAAGAAAGCTCCAGAAGAAGTCAGAGGCGACCTGCACCTGTGTTCAGGCATTTCTTTTCATGAGTCCTCTTTCAGGCCTAACAGCTCAGCAACAGCTGCGCGCGTCTGACCTGATCAAATGACCGACCTACATATGAGCTGTCCAAGAGCCTCAAACACACACACACACACACACACACACATGCTTCCCCAAAAACACACTGGCCCAAACAAACCTTTTCAACTTCAGAGTGGTAACTTAGGGACATATGGAGTTTGCTACCCTAAATGCCACATTATGTGGACTAAATTCAGTGTCTAAAGACTATCCAGTGCCCTGCAAAATCTAGCTTGTGCAATGTAATTTGATACTGAAATCTAAATTTAATTGAATCTCTATTTTGAAGTGTTCCTAAAACATCCTGAGCACATTATTGAAAATGCATTGAAAATAACGGGAGCAATTTGATGCCTGGGCTAGGATCCGTTTCAGCAGATTATAAAATCTGTTTATCATTTAAAGTATCTCCTCTTAACCCAGTGATTGAGACAATTGACCCATCCCATTGTCTTCTGTCTAAGAGATACTAATTGGCAGACCCACAGTGACCCACTGTATAGTGACAAGACTTATAAATGCTTAGGTTATTCCTATTTATTAAACAAGCAGATGGGAAAGAGGTCTTGAGACGCACAAATGGAATTTTGTTGAGAGAAATCTAGCAACGTACGCATGAATAATTGGACAGATCACGTCACACGCCTTTGTCTGGCCTTTATTCATAGGGTTCGATATCACAGCCTAGACTGCCTGAATCACTACAATAGTGGAAACGATTATTGGGGCTGTAGTGCTTCTGCAATCACTAAGAATCTCTTGGTCGTTAAAAAAAACACACACATTACATATACATATACATATACATATACATATATATATATATATATATATATATA
>JBBPDH010000001.1:29848873-29864534 GCA_037974565.1 Clupeocharax schoutedeni | reverse complement strand
ATGTATATATATATATACGTAGCCCTGGCTCGATCTGGCGTCACGTCATGACTCGCTTCTGCCTAGAATTCAGGCTAAAGGCAAAGCTCCTGAAAAACGGACACCTTGCGCTACAGATAGAGACTGATAGAAGGAAAGAGAGAATCAGAGAGAGAAAGCCGTAATACGCGTATGCAAAAATATTAAAAATGCAAGACGAAACTACACTTTTAAAATCAGAAGCGAAAACAAATGACTTACACCACAAGCCTAGAAATAATCCAGGAGACCATGTCGCTGAAGGCTGGAGAGCTTGTTTTCAGTAGGGAGGAGTTTCCTTCTCCTCTGCTGCCTGTTACCAGGCGTTCCGGCGCACGCGCCCTGGCGGCGTCGTTCACGCGTGCTTTGATATTTGACGTGTCGAGTTTTGAGAAAAACGAACCGATCGATTGAACGTGTGACGTGGAGAAGAGCAGCGCCATCGTGTTAAATCCGGACGACCCCCAAGCCCGCACAGTGTCATTACTTGTAGGTGCTGCACTAATGAAAACCAATGGTGCACCTCTGAAAGGGAAATTCCATCCCTTTTTTTCATTCTTGCAATATTAAAATCATAAAAACGTAAACGAAGTCATGTGCATTGGTGTGAGATTTATTTTATTCTAAAGTAACTTAAACAAGTCAGATGTACTATATGGATCGGGACATAATTATTGAATTCGGGTAATCCCTCACCTCCAGTGAAAGGACATCCTAATGTTTCAGCATACAATACATTATGGACAACACCATGCTTTGTGGAAGAACCTTTTCTATTCCAGCACTCTGCCTCTGTGAACAAAGCAAGCTCCAGAAACACATGGTTAGAGGAGTTTGGTGAGAAAGAACTTGAGTGGCCCACACAAAGCCCTGACCTCAACCTCAACCAACACCTTTGGGATGAACTGGAACAGAGCTTGCGAGTCAGGCCTCTCATCCAACAACAGTGTCTGATCGTATAAAAGCTCTACAGAATTAATGGGCACAAATTCCCTACAGAAACTCAAAAATCTTGTGGAAAGCCTTTCAAGAAGAGTGGAAGTTGTTATTGCTTCCACTGTTACAAAGTCTGTGAATACAATGTAATTAAAGTCCCTGTGGGTGTAATGGCCAGGCGTCCTAGTACTTTTGTCCAAGTAATGTATGTGGTGGTAAGGAATGCATGAAAGGCACGGTTTGACCTCTGTTCAATGCAATCATTGTTATAACATTATTAACATTATCAATTGGCTATATTTGTGTAGCACACATCACAACTTCTGATTCCCATCACCACCAGATAATCCAACCAATAAGATTCTCTGTAATTGACATTTATACATGGGTGCCGAAACCAGTACAGCAGGGTGGGACATATCCTCCCCACTTTTCAAAATTATTTTTTCATCCTCCCTGACTTTTTGTTTCCCAGACAAAAGACATACCCCTCCCCAACATCTCCTTCCAATAGATGTTCCCCCACCCCAACATTAAAAATGCTTCTGCACACCTGCATTTAAATCAATCAATATAGAGACTGACTGACTTCAACTATAGACATTTTGAAAACTGGGTGGAATGGTGCACAAGCACAAGCTGTGGCTGTCAGCTCTGAGGGAGTTTTTTTTAAGCCACTGATGGAGCCACCACCCACCATCCTTTAGAAACTACAAAGGATTGTAACAAAGTCACGCAGGCAAAGGCAACCAGTCTGCCAGTTTCCCATCTGCATGAAAGTGCAAATCACATCTTAACCAGTGAGATACTTCACCAAAAACTTTTGAAGCGCCATGAAAAGCTAACCCTCTGTGGATGTGACCTACCTAAAAACCCAAAGAGAAAAGTGAAGCTCTGGTTACCTTACACACAATGTGTAAGGTAAATTAATCTTGTGGGTCCCATGATGGTTCAGCTGAATGAGGCCGCAAACAAATGATGTAAGGATAGAAAGTTAACAACACATACTTCAATTTATTGACTTTTTACTTGGGGATTTAAATATGTTTTCTTAGATCTGTGAATAAAAGAAGAAAAAACCCTCTAATTTCATCTCAAAAGAATGCTTCATGTTTTACATACATTTCTTCACAGAAAACAAGCCTAGATTTGTGGAAATTCCTCATGAGTGTAAACTACTGTTCTTGTTGATTACATTTAAAGTTAGCAAACTTAGAACACAAATGTGTTTGAGACTCACGCTAATACGTTTGCTATGTTATGAAACCTCAGTGTGTTTACACCAATCAGCCATGGCATTATATCCACCTACCTATTATTGTGTAGACCCCTGTCCTGCTGCCAAAACAGCTCTGACCAGTCAGGACTAAATGAGACCCCAGAAGTCCTGTAAGTGACAAAGTGGGGCCTTCATCGATCACAGTACTTTGTACTGTGGGTGGAGGTAGCTCAGTGGGTAGGATACCAGACCAAGCGCTCACAGGTTCGAATCCTACCTTCAGCACCACCACTGGGTCCCTGTGCAAGACCATTAACCCCAAGTTGCTTCAGGGAGACTGTCCCCTGTAGTTAGAGAATGGAAGTCGCTTTGGATAAAAGCGTCTGATAAATGCCGTAAATGTAAATGTACTGAATAATGCATGGATATTCAATTGGATTAAGGTTTGGGGGTATATGGAGTACAAGTCATTAACTTTGTAGGATTCCTTCCTGCATAATTTTTGCAGTGCACATTATCCTACTGAAAGAGGCAACTGCTATTACAGATTGCTATTTCCATAAAGGGGTGTACTTGGTTTAAAATAAGAAGGTGGGAGGGATGTGTCAAAAATAATATCCACATGAATGCCAGGACCCAGGATCTCCTAGCGCAGGGGTGTTAAACTCTGGTCCTGTAAGGCCGGCACTGTGCCGGTGTCCGGCACTCCTACGCAAGCACATTACCTAAACCTGGCAATTAACTGGTGAGGTGAACCAGGGGGGTATTCCAGAAAGCAGGTTATGCTACATAACCACGTAAGTTAGTGCAGAACTTACCCGGTTATGTAGCATAACCTACTTTCTGGAATACCCCCTGGTGTTTCTGAGCAGGGAAATCACCAAAACCTGCTGGACCACAGCCCTCCAGGACTGGTGTTAGACATCCTAGCAGAACATTACCCATAGGATCACACTGCCTCCGTAGGCATGTTTTCTTCCCATAGCGCACCTTGGTTCCACATGTGATAAAAGAAAATGTGATTCATCTGATCAGTACATCTTCTTACATTGCTCTGTGGTCCATTTCTGATGCTCACAAGCCCACTGTAGACATTTTTGGCCGGGGACAGGGGACAGCATAGACCTCCTGATTGCTCTCTGCTCATTTTTCTTGCTTCCAACAGATTAACTTCAAGAATTGACTGTTCACTTGCTGCCTAATATATATCCTCCCCCTTGATAGGTGCCACAGTATGAGTGATACTCTGAGATGTAATGTCATTCACTGCACCTGTAAATTTAATATTTTGGCTGATCAGTGTATATCATATAGATAATACAGCGCGAAATCCATAGCGTTTGCAGCAACTCAGTCTCACACCACAAAGCCGTCACTGCTAGTGTTTTACAAAGCAACTGTGAAATATTCCTTGTACATTTAACACACACAAACAAGCAAAATGATATAGAACCAATAAAAAAAAACAAGCTGAATCTGGATATGCAACAGAAACAGTGGCAGAACTGAAGCACAGGGCCAGGACCCATTAAAATTTTTACAGTGAAGTCAGGAGTAAGATTAGTCATTTTTACATGAGGCACTAGAAGGCCACTCAGCATCAGAAGTATAATCGACTTCTACCAGTAAGCCTATTTTACAATGATAAGACTGAGAGATGCCACATTGTGATGTAGGTATAAACAGATAATATCAGTTACGATGACACAGTTATTTAAATCTTGAGTACAATGCCAATTTTGCATGTGGTTAAACGGGTCAATATTTCCCTGGATTTTACCAGCAATTGATCCAAGAAACTCCACCCTATTTACCAAATGGTAAATTTTTCATTAATAAATGCCATTCCTAAGTGCAAAATTTGAATTTAAAGTCAGTTAGAAGTGAGCTTCCACTCTTCATGAACGTTGGCTCTGGTGCAGGGGCCTGGTGTGAAAGCTATACAGCTACAGTAGTCAGAGCAATGTTCCGTGGCTTTCATCATCCCTGCCACCAGCCTGTTACACCTCTAGGAGGCCTTTACTTTCAAAAATCATGTATATACACTCATCCGTACATATATGTTTGTACACTATTTGTATAAAGCGGCTATTATGAATTTCTCCTACTCGGTAAAGCCAAACAGGTGAACGGTTGTAAAAAGAAGCATTCACTTTAGACTTTAACTAAAGCTTGAGAAACCACAGTAAAGATACCAAGACAGAAATACAAAGACCAACAGCAAAATGACTGCACTCTAAAACAGATCCTTGGGCATGTTGCACAGCTATAGGCATAGATTCATCATGTTTAAAATTGATATCACAGATACATTGATGCCATTTGAAAGCAAAGATAATTAAATGATCCTGTACCCATAACTACACTGCTCAAAAATGCTTGAAATTACAGTTAATTTAACCACGAGGCAATGCTTTTTACTCCACAGCCAGATCTAGCTTTCTGTGTGAAATTATGACTGGCTGTAAAAACAAGACAATAGAAGAGAAAACAATTCAGTCTAACTATGATGAGGTCTATGCCTATAGTGCTTTAGAGTAGACAAAGAGGGGAGAAGATATGGTCTTTTAGCTCCTCAGTGCTGCTAATCTGGACTGCATTTCTTCAATGTCTTCTTCATCCTCTGAAGCTGCTGCAGCACCACGCTCTTCCTCAGGCTCTGGTTCAGGAAAAGGTTCTGTGACTTTGCTGGGAGCTTTTCCAAGAGCGCCTATAATTAACCAAAACAAAACACACTTCATCAGACGCTGATGGTTAAGACGACTATTTATGTCAAATGCAGGCTTAAATGGGGGTTTATAAATGTCATTAATACATGAGAAAGACAATATTGTTTCATCTCAAAGGCAGCAAAGCTATATGAAAAGCCTGCGGAGAGTAGAAAATATATTTTGAAACTGGGATGAGGAAATCTGTGCACACGGTTTATGGTTTCTCACCAGCTGTGATCTCAAAAAGGATCCTATCAATCTCAGCCTCTGCCGCTTCTTCCATTTCCTCCCCATCCTCCATGCTCTCAAATGTGTCTTCCAACATTTCTTCTATAATACCAGCCTAAACAACATGCAGGGATTATTTTATATGTTGAGCATACAAAATCTATGCTCTATGGCAGAAGTGACCATCTCTGGTACTGGAGGGGCAGAGTATCACAGAGTTTGGATACTTTCCTCCTCAGATACAATTTCAGTTTTGTTTTTTTTTTCAGATTTTCTCCAGGATCAGATTTGGGCAAGTCTACTTTTCTGGTCAGCATGCCAAACCTTCATCATCTCCTTTGAGAGTTCCCTCATGGTAGCCTGGATCTCAGGGACTTTGACCAGGCTCTGCATAGCCTTCATAACTTCTGTGCTTTTCTGTAGTGCACCAGCCACTCTGAGAACAGCTGTTAGGATACATAAACACAGGGACACATTATAAGATCACTATAAAAGTGTTCAGTATGATTTTGCTCAGAAGTCTGCTGCTCACACACAGTGGAAAAAAAACAATAAAAAATTGTAAGATGTGTGGGAATACAACATGTAATTATCAATCTAACATCAATGACACATACAAATGTTATTTCATACTTACACAACTGATTCTTCATACTGAGAAGTACAGAGTTCATTTGGGCTTTGGAGGTATAAAGTTTGCTGATGGCCTTTTTTGACTGAATCATCTCTTTGGCGAGAATGATGCATACATCCCTCTGTCCCTTCTTAGCTGCATCTTTGATCGATCTCTTCACTTTTTCCTCCTCCCTCTGAATATCTTTGAAACAATAAAAGAACATCAGTAACTTCAAGTCCAGAGAACATGTCATTTTAATTTTTACAATTTGAATTACATGCAGTATGCATTAGATAGATATATGAGATCATCTAAAGACAAACCTCGGATTTGTCTGTCAATCACCCGCATTTCTTTCCTTATTTTCAGTGACCACTCATTGATCTAGAGAGAGGAAGTATAAGAAATCATTGATTTCCACAAATCAACAATTACAGGCCACGTTAAAGTGAAGGCTACACAAAAGCTGTTGTGCGAGATTGAGACAACACTAATTATTACTATTAAAAATACATACTCATTTGACCAAAAAGGGAGATAAATAAAACCCAGACTGATTCAGCCAAGACGAGGAATATGTGAATACAGCTTGTCTTCGTACATCACACGAGTTAACATCAACTTTCTTCCAACTGCCTACCTGTCAGAGTTAGCTCACTCAACATTAAACAACTGAACAACTTCGACAACAGTGATAATTATACTACATTAGGTGTGTCACATGCGCACTTTAACGCCATATGTTGGGATTTTTTTTTAAAAAAAAAAAAGCTAATTGACTTTACTGTGAAGTAGGTAAAGAGAGCCAAATTACGTTCACACGCGAAAGGGCTAATAATGCTATTGGTATCTCCCGGTTTGTAGACTTTTACACACAGCAGCACTGACAAGACAGAAGTTACAGAAGACTGCACACTCGCTTACCAAGTCTTTGGGTGGTTTTTCGTTTGTTTTCCCAAAAAGCCCCATTCTGAGAGCCTCAGCTTAACAAGAGAAATGGAGATGGGAGCTACCAAAACAACACATCACAGCTCCACTTCCCCATTCCCCACCTGGAACGTCACGCTCGTAGCCAGAACAATTTCAAAATAAAGGTTTTTCCTCTTCCTAACAGAGAAAACATGGCATCAGATTTGATTGCAAGCCATAGAGCATAATTTCTTGGCTTATCTGGTTGTTTACTGGTCCCAGATGCGATCCAGCTTATTTCAGACACGAGAATCTTGCTCGCCGAGTTATCAGACCCGTGTGATTTTCTGAACCGGATTAACGAGATCAGAAAATTGTCAATAAGGTCACAATCACAATCCTGACCACCACCTCTCTCCAGCTCTTCTACCTGAATCAAGTGTGACAGTGCAGCAGAATCACTAGACTGCATAACTATATTATATAACTGTTTGCATAAGCATGACCAGAATTTAAAATCAGAAAAGAGAAGAGTAGTAATATCTAAGAAACATGAAATAAAATCAACCATTAAAATACAGTAGAGTAATTGATATAATAGAGTATAATTAAACATATATATTAAACATTATATTACATAATATAATATATTATAATATAATATAATATAATATAATATAATATGATATAATATAATATAATATAATATAATATAATATAATATAATATAATCCTTTCTATCTTTGGCCATAAGACCATTCCCCCCATTCTGTAGGAGAACTTTGTAGGATTTCATAAGTCATTATTCTGCTCTGACTTGGATTTGTGCAATATAAAACTTAGCTGTTTAATCTATGAATTGATTTAATGTTATTGAATGTTAATCTCATTACCATATAATCTGCTTCTGTTTTATTGCACTTATTTTTATTGCTTATCATTCAGCCACTTGCATATCATCTGCTGCTGTTTTCATCTTCTGCATTTTATTGCTTTTATTTTTATTGCATTTACACCAAGACACTTTCATTTCAAACACTCAGACATTACTGATCTGCTTGTACAGTACTTTACATACATTAATGTCAGTAATGTCACTGATGGTATTTGTCTTTTTTTCTATTGTCTTATTATGTTTTATTGTTTCTTGTTGCACTGAGCATTCTAATAACACAATCATTTCTCAAGATAAATAATGTTCTTCTTATCTCAAAATATAAAGTAAAGTGGTCCCTTATCGTCACACCACAGCACAGTTTGAACAATGTGACATTTTATTTTTGCATTTAACTCAATTCACCAGCCTCTGGCGTGGCGTCCAGGGAGACTTTGCTCAGTGGTGCTGGGATTCACTATCTTTCACTATCTTTTGATCACAGAGACAACTGCCTTACCACCAGTATATATATATCATTTTATTAGTGTTGTTATTATTAACAATATTATTATCAACAATCTATATCAGTTGGCCCCATAGATATATATTATATGAGATATATATGAGTTGGCCCGATGTCAGATTTCGGTCGTCTCTCATTGGTCACTCCTCTGCCTGGCCATCCCTCGTGACGTAGGCTGTATTGCCTCTCTTTCGAGCTTCTAGATTTTTCCTCCTTATCTGGCGCGCTGCACCAATCAGGGCATTCTTTTGGTGTGAATTGACCAATCAAATCATTTGGAGGGCGGGGCTTCAGGCTCGTCCAGTCCCCGCCTGAGAAGGTTTGTCCACACAGCCGGCTGAATAGACCCGTGCGGGCAGCAAGAATGCAGTAGAACCGTCCTCTGCTAGGATTAGTGTGAAAGAGTTGGCTATAAAAAGCCCGGCTTACATAATAGCTAGTGGGCTCTTAGCTGGGTTGTAGAAATAACGGTAGTCACACATTTTTTTAGATTAGGGGTGGTGGGTTGTTGTCAGCTGGTCTTAAAAAGATAGAAAGAAAGGGAACTGGAAGTGACAAGAAAATAAATAAATAAAAAATACTTTATCGCTCGAATATGTCTGTGGTAGGTTTTGATGTGGGTTTTCAGAACTGTTACATCGCTGTGGCCAGGAGTGGAGGCATTGAAACCATTGCTAATGAGTACAGTGACAGATGCACTCCGTAAGTACAGCCTAGTATATTGCCATCACTGGAAAAAACGATGCTGTGTTTTGTTACGCAATGTTTGCTGCTGCCGAGCTGGCAAATCTACTCACATTTTTGTTCTCCGGTCTATAGCGTCATTAGTCTTTTCCTATTAGACACTGCAGTGCCTTACATTTTGTAGGTCATCGCTACACGGCCAACAATGCTGATTACATTTAAATTTTCTAGCAGTGCCAGTGTTTTCCATGGTGTTTGGACTCGCAGGAGTAAGAGCTTGCTACGCCCTGACCGTGGATCAACCCTTGTTACCTTGGTGATGCATTTCTGTCTCACACACCAAATCCCAATGTTGATTTCTCTCTTACTTTGTTTAATTTCTGTGCAGCTGGATGTCAATGACTGTTGTGGGTGTTGAATCAACACCGTAGGTTGTTGGATTTGGGAATTTGGATTCATTTTGTCTCGTTGATGCTCTCTTTATACTAGAATCACAAGGGACTGATCAAATAGTAGGCGGTTCTGACAGTTTTCTTACAACCAAGAGTTTATTTAAGCTGAAATGTCATCATTTATTGGGACAAATGAGAAATGTCCGAGTCATGAATGACACGTGACTGGATGGGGGGTTTCTGGCCCTGCCTTAGCAACCCCAAATAATGCAGACTTAAATGCCCGGAGGAAACACGTGTCCCTGCCTATACACTGCCCGCAGATGGATGTGCTTCACTATATGACAAACCTTTCACACTGGATGCAGGACCAAAGGGTCTTGGTTTTTACAGTTGCTTTTTAGAAGCATAACTACACATAAAAATTCACAGGGATGCAAAAAAATACTGCATGCTGCATGTCTTATTTTTGTATGGTAGAATAGCTACAGAGCTATTAAAGTCCTTTGAAAAGTTAAATAGTGTTTAGAAAAGGCTGTGGTTGACTGTGGTAGGTTGTCATGATGTTTGAGTTTTAACCCATGTCCTCCTCTGAATCATGACTAATTTAATGCATTGTAGGTGACTATAAATGGTTGTGGATTGTGTGAGTGATTAGGTTATCGTCACTATGCTGACAGACATACCAATACGGGAGAAGGAAAAACATGCTTAATTTCGAGGCGCATTACTGTAAGCCTAATTTATTCCGAATAATGTTGGGACCATATCCATTCAAAATGAGATTTTCACACGGTGTAAATGTCAGCTGCTGGTTACACATAGTGTAAAACAAATTGCAGTGTTACCAGGCAAGATTGTGATATGACATCAACGTGAATTATTTTGCCTTTACAGAGTATTCACAGTGTTCAGAGTGAATAGCAAGTGTATTTAGTGCTGGTCAGGGAGGGTCCGGCACAGTTGAGTGATTTCCTGGTCTCTGCAGGGCGGTTTTCGAACACCCCTGGTGTATAGTGTGTCAACTGTCTCAGTGAAGTTTTTAAGATGAACTTGCCTTATTGCCTTAATCAGATCTGCAGCAAGCTCCCAGTATACTGATAAGTCCATGTATTGATAGTGGGTTACTGTTACAAAACACACTGCATTTCTTTGACCTCCTTTTGACCAAAGCTTGTGAAAACAACACTAATGGTCCTGTCCCAGGTCCTGTCACACACCCTCACCTCACTCAGGGGGTATTGTCAATCCTGGCCCGACGGTGCATGGATACAATGTCTCTTGTGTACTTGAGTATGACAGGTGTAATATCACTGATAAATTAATGAACGGCTTATTTTCCCCCCAGAGCCTGTGTTTCTTTGGCAGCTAAAAACCGAACCATTGGAAATGCTGCTAAGAGTCAGGTACAGAGGCAAATATTTTGCATAGTGTTTTTCTTAAAATAACTTTTAACCAGATATGCCATATCCTTTAGGTGGTGGATTTTGGTAGTAATATAGGGTAACGTACTGAGCAGAATGCATTTCACCCTACAGATGATAACAAACTTTAAGAACACTGTCCATGGATTTAAGAAGTTCCATGGTCGAGCATTTGATGACCCTTTTGTTCAAAGCGAGAGAGCCAAGTTGCCTTACAGCCTTCACAAGTTGGCCAATGGCAGCGCTGGGGTAAAGGTAAGGTTTCCAGCCCCTCCCCCCCCTCCTCGTCTTGTTCCATCACTATGTAAATGTTCTACCTCAACCTCAGTGGAAACAAATGTTCCAGCTTTATCGTACGGTATTCAGTCTGGCACTGTTTGTTGTCTGGAGATCTGAAGAGTTAATATGCAGTTTTGAAATAGAGAAGGCCCTGTTTTGAAGTGTGTAGTGCTAATGGAAAGCTGTCAAACTGTTTTTGTAGGTTCGGTATCTGAATGAGGATAAGGTGTTCACCATTGAGCAGGTGACAGCCATGTTGCTCACTAAGCTGAAAGAGACCTCTGAGAGTGCTCTGAAGAAGCCTGTTGTTGACTGCGTAATTTCTGTAAGTGGTTCCATATGTCTTCCACACTGAAAAAAGAGATCCCTTCAATTTATCAAACTAAAATGTGTAATTTAATCCCACATCAATAAAATATCGCACCAACACAATTGTATTGTTGGCTACAGTTGTAACATATAGTATAATCTATTTTATTGGGTCTAGAAATGCTGAGCATATTGCAGTTAAGCAAATTAAATGCATTACTTCATTTATTAATTAATTTTGATAAAAAATTAATTTGATTTATTTATTTCATTTTATTATGAAGGTGCCCAGCTTCTTTACTGATGCGGAGCGAAGGTCTCTGATGGATGCCTGTCAAATTGCTGGCCTGAACTGCTTGAGACTGATTAATGACACCACCGCAGGTTTGTGCGGAAAAAAGAAGCATGAAGGAATCAAAATTGTTGTGTCGTCTCTCGCTGTAGCCTCACAATGCACATAATACAAGCCTTTATCAATCAGCCATGTGAGGGAAGATGTGAGTTCTGTATCCAGTGAGGAATCTTCATGAGTAGAACACTACCAAATTGGCCACAGTTTTTTTTATAACATAAGTTTGTATTTATGACATGGTGCTGTCCAGGGTACTGACATTATACAGTAGGAATGCCCAGTTCTGGAGGGTCAACATTCAGGACAGTTTGGTAGTTCCCTCTTCAAACACACTCACTACCTCTCACTGACTCTCACTCACAACTGGCAACGAACAGGTTAGTTAAACCAGGTGTGTTTGAGCAGGGTAATCATCAAACTGTGCTGGTCATTGGCCCTCCAGGACTGGAACTGGCCACCATTGTTGTAGTTGAGTATTTTGAGTGTCTGTTTTTTTATTGGGATGTCCTTTAGTCTAACACTACAAATAAATGTTAAATGGTTCAAGAGGAAATGCTCTTCATGGATGGGCATGGACAGAACCCTCTAAATTCTTGAGATTGTTTTATCATTATATCGTCATCTTTTTTCAGCACCAGGGACAGCGCTATCACCTCCGGCTATCTTATCTAGAGCAGTGATTTTGTATTGCTCACTGACAGACAGTTAGATTATAAAAAGACTTGGAAAGATTTTGATTGATCATAGATTGCTTTTTTTCGTGCTCACAAATCGGAGTGCACAGCCTAATGTGTCCAGCTGTATAACATGTGGGCAATCTTGAATAGTGGAGCATAAAAACACAGGCAAATATAAATGTATATTTATGTTTTGTATTTCAGTTTATATCCAATTTTTAGTTGCTTTACTGACATAATATTTTTGGCAATTGCCTCATGTATTACAACCAAATAAACAGAAGAAACTTAAATAATAAAAAAA
Source organism: Clupeocharax schoutedeni (assembly GCA_037974565.1). Classification (NCBI taxonomy): domain Eukaryota; kingdom Metazoa; phylum Chordata; class Actinopteri; order Characiformes; family Alestidae; genus Clupeocharax; species Clupeocharax schoutedeni. The sequence goes on along the minus strand of JBBPDH010000001.1, from coordinate 29,852,076 downwards.
TGTACCACTTCGAGGTCTTGGGGATCGAACCCGGACTTTCTGGTTGCAGGGCGGATGCCTTAACCACTAGCCCACCCAGCCGCCCCTGAACACTGAACACTGAACACATAGTGTGTCAAAATGTTTTACTATTATATGCCCATTAAAGTCCAAGAAGGAAATTGACAACTCACTTCAGGATGCTTGCTTCTTCTTTCAGTGGCCTTGGCATATGGCATCTATAAACAAGATCTGCCAAACCCAGAGGAAAAGCCTCGTAACGTAGTGTTTGTGGATATTGGTCACTCATCTTACCAAGTTTCAATTGCCTCTTTCAACAAAGGGAAGCTGAAGGTTAGTCACAGCCTTATGAGTTAAGTGTGCTTTCTTTGTAAGTAGTAATAGTATTTTAGAAGAACTCAACACTTGATGTACCTATTTGTGCAAAGTTTCATTATTTTTTTAACTTTTCTACAGGTGTTGGCAACAGCATTTGACCCATATTTGGGTGGACGTAACTTTGATGAAGTATTGGTAGAATATTTCTGTGAGGAGTTTAAGGGTCGTTACAAGTTAAATGTGAAGGAGAACCCTCGTGCCCTGCTGAGGCTCTACCAGGAGTGTGAGAAGCTGAAGAAGCTCATGAGTGCAAACTCATCAGAGCTACCCCTCAACATCGAATGCTTCATGAATGACATTGACGTCTCTGGGAAGATGAACAGGTAAGGCGTAATAATTAATAGTAAAAACTAATTTTGGGGGAGAACTTCCCCTCCTGATGATGTTTATTGATGATAGTATGGAGGTTATAGTACAAGCAATTTGGGGGCAGATAATTGATGGTGGTCTGTTTGGAAAAGAAATAGATATGTTGGTGATGTTACGGCTAGGTATCTGAATACCAGATTTGTTTTTATTAGCCTTTGCATCAGTGACCAGTCAGGATTTTGTATTATTCTTGTTGTGATTCTCAGTGGCAGTTATACAAAAAGATATCCCATTTAATGATGGATAATATGACACTTCATGATGTCACCCACCCCTACAATAACTGTGGTTCTAGATGTGGTTCTTTATATTCTGACACTTGAGTTGCTCTGATTTTACAGGGGCCAGTTTGAGGAGATGTCTACTCACATTCTGATGAGAGTGGAAGCACCACTGAAAGCAGTCATAGACCAGTCAAGTAAGCTACAATGAACAATTCTGCTCAGACAGCTTGTTGCCTGTAGAAGCTCATCATGGGGTAACGGTTTTCCTTTCTGTTGCAGAGCTAAGCAGAGATGAGATCTATGCTGTTGAAGTTGTTGGTGGAGCCACTAGGATTCCAGCCATTAAAGAAAGGATTTCCAAGTTCTTCTCTAAAGACATCAGTACCACTCTGAACGCAGATGAAGCGGTGGCAAGAGGATGTGCTCTACAGGTTATATGCAGATATTTCATTCACTTTTTTTATAGAATCTGTAGTCATTACTTACTAAATATGTGAGCCTTGCAATATAAAGCCATGTTTGACTTTTTTTTTATGTAAGCCAGTTTTGGCCAGTTGTTTTTAATCTATGGGTTATTCTGTGGATGAAATTAAAGACAAGCAAATGATCAGCTATGTAGTGTAGTGTTTTTTGAGGAGGGGGGTTGAGGAGTCGATTTAGAGCAGTAGTGTGGTGCGTTGTGGGTGGCGTGGACGGCGACGCTTTGTGCTGGGGGAGCGGGGATGGATGAGACGAAACAAAACGGCATCTACATGTGCATGTGTGCATGTGTGTTTATCTGTGTGTGTGTTTTTGTGTGTGTGTAGTGTGCAATCTTGTCCCCAGCTTTCAAGGTCCGTGAGTTTTCTATCACTGATGTGGTGCCCTTCCCTATCACTCTTCGCTGGAAGTCTCCCACAGACGAGGGTGTAGGGTAGGAGGCTTTCTAGTCTATACCGTGCTTCAAATCAATCACTTCTTGTGGTATTTCACACCTTAGTTTTTTTATTATATAGTGAAGTTAGGCATACTGAAAGTTATTTTGCATCATTATGAGATTAACCTTATCTTTTCTTAGCCGTTGGTGCGCAGTTCCTCAAAAGGATTAGTCATGTCTTGCAGCAGCTGCTGACAAAAATACAAATAAAAAAATATTCTGAATGTGTCATCCAATTTGAATTCACAATCTGAGGTGTGATGTTCATTGTCAGAAACCGACTACTATCCCATGTGTGACTGAGCTGTGGGGTACAGGAAAGAACACTAAAGTTGACAAAGCTGAATTGGTGGACCTTGAAACTGTTTTTGCAGTTGTTTACAAGCCAAGTCAGTGTCTGCGCTGACCTCCCTCTTCCTGTTCTTTTTTTAAGAGAATGTGAGGTGTACAGTAAGAACCATGCAGCACCTTTCTCCAAAGTCATCACTTTCCACAAGAAAGAGCCTTTTGACCTGGAGGCGTTTTACAGCTCACCACAAGATTTGCCCTACCCAGATAGCAGAATAGGTAAGATGTATATTGGGATATCAAAGCTGAATTTAACCTTTATATATACTATCCCACTGACAATACTGTCTGCTGTAACAGAGCAGCTGAAACATGTGGGCTTATAATAGATAGCCTCAGAGGTGTAGAGCAACAGTGTCAGAGTTTATCACCTGTCTAGTAATTAGGACTGAGATTTCGAGTCCTTTGAGACTCCCACAAGAGTTATCATATTTGCTTCCGGAGCCATGTTTATTCTTTTTACATGAGTTTGCCTTTGTGTCTGTATGAAGATAGACATAATTTAGCCTTTACACAGCTTATAATCTGTCCTGTTACTCTGTTTTATCATTATAACATGTTAATGCATATTTTAACCATTTAGGTGCATTCTTTTAAATCCCATATAATTATTTTTAATAGCAATTATTCGCATGGTTTACTTTGTTGTTATATACAAAATTAAATAATTAATTCAAAGGTGGTGTTATTTTTTTATTTTTAAGATGCAGTCATCCCCCACTTTCCAGGTCGGCTACAGTCTGCCTTGAGTCCCCTTGTGTGAAAACATAAAAAAAAAAAGATTTCCACAAAAAGCAAAAAAAGCAGAGGACATTTGCATTTTCCGCGTTATTGTGGAGATTTCAACACGTAAAACTATGAGTTCGGTTCTCCAAATAAAATCATGGGTGACTAGGGTGACCACCTCCAGACAGACAAAATGTGGGACAAGTACCAAGTTTAAGTGGGACAATGTGGGACAGGCGTAA